>APFE030436917.1:33405-49255 GCA_000404065.3 Pinus taeda | reverse complement strand
TAAATAAAAATATGTAATAAATTATTTTTTTTATTTGAGAAAAAGTTAAATAGAATTATCATTTTTATGTAGTAGCATCATCTAGCTTCTTCTTGATGTTAACTTTCCACACGTGTTTTGCGGTATAAAGAGCTGCACCACAAATTTGACGAGAACTTCAATACAATCATGAGTCTTGAGTGTCATAGGCGATGAAAGAAAATCCACAATTATTTAATTTAGGAATAAAAGTTGGTGGTCACCAAACTCATTGGTAGATTATTCCAAAAGTCAAAAATACCATGTATGGTTCACATGGGAAAGGGTCCAGGAAGTTGACTGGACGCCTAGATCAAAAGTAAAAATTATCATTTATTAGTCATATGGGAAAGGCACCAGCCAACGCTTAATGGGAGAAAATACTTGTGCTCATTTACTACTTTTAACTAACCTATGTGCTTTTGAATTGTTCTACTTTGATTTTATTTTAATCTCTTATCTAATTTTTATTTTTATGGTGAGCATATTATTTGTTTTGAAGAATTGTGAGCATAGTATTGTGTTGTTTTCCTTTATGTTTAGATGGGTAAGGTTGGAATTTCAAACGAAATTTTGTTTTTATAATTTCAAGTCAAGATCTTGATGGTTTCAAGTTAAGATTTTGATGATTTTGTAATTTTTTAAAAAGTATTTGAGGAGAAAATCACTTTATGATGGATAATTTGCTCATCAAATTTCATCCCTGCAAACTCGTATGGCTCTTAGACATACATCACAATGATGGCTAAAGTTTGAACATTAATTTCTCATTAATAACATGGAAATGAGATGATAACAATTTAAATGTGGATGAAAAGGATATTGTGCGACTCATTTAATATATAATATATAATATATTAATATATTTGGAATTTTGAAATTTTATTGAGAATTTTGCTAAAAATTATTTAGAGTAATAAACAAAACTTGGTATAAATCTAATCATTTAAAAAAAATGTAATGTTGGAGGTGGTTAAAACAAGATTTTTTGTTATTAGCTTATTCTTATTATGAGCTTTCCTTATTCACATCCAAATTAAATCTTGATCACCTAGTTTAAACTTGATCCATTTCAAATGCTAATTTATTTTGTAGTAGGTGTAGTATCTTTGGACTAAGCCTAGTGTAACACGATTTCTAATCAAATGGTCATTGGATTGCCTTAACTTTTGCATATATGGTACCAATCACATAGTGCAATCAAGACGAATATTTTAGAAGGTTGATGTTGATAACCTCCTTCCAATGGAAAGGCAACTTAGTTGGTTTCTTATGATGGATTTTTTTTAAGGCTTTGTTGTGTTTTCCGAGCTAATATTACAAGATTTCATAGCCCCTTCAATTGATATAGTGATAAAGTGTGTGTGGGATTGCAAAGTGTAATGGCATGGTATAGTAGACTATGCAACCCCCATTAGTGATGCAATGTATGATAGTAAAACCCTTGATCAGATAGGTGGGGTGGTAGGGTCACTTTTGGGGTGGGTCATTTGGGACTCTTGTGGCAAGGTTGGTGGTGATAATGAATCTCAAATTAGTGGCAATGTTTATCGCTAAGGTTGCAATGAGTAGCATCTAGCTAGGCATGATGACTATGGTTTTGATGTTAAAAAAATTACCGAAGAGAAACAAATTTTCTAGGAAGAAAATTTAAAATGAATGGCAACAAACACAAACCATAAACATTAACACCATTTTTACCTTGGGAAAACCCCAACTTTGAGGAAAACCCAACTAATAGAATTCCATTAATTCTTGGCCAAAACTTGGCTAAGCCAACCAAGTAAACATTCACCACTCACTACCCTTGGCTCATTACGATAGAGTTCCTCCCAGCCTTTTAAAGACTCCATTACATGAAATCCAGGGCAGAAAATCATGGGTACACTAAAACACATGTCCAAAACCAACACTGTTTGATTCAATCAACTTTGACTCTTTCCCTGATTCAAGTTTACCTAACCTTTGAATGTTGGAAATCACACATGGCCTAAACTCCCTACAAAAGTTCTACTAAACTAATCTATTTTCACCATTATTCTTGTGTACGATTTTAATTTTTTAGGATTAATTTAGAATCCCTTTTCGAGGGGATTTTGAAACCCTTTTGACCCTATTTGAAGCCAAATTGGAGGAGGATTTGGCCATACTTAGTACATTTAGAGACTATTTTGAAGCCCACTGGAACATGATTAGCGGTTTATGAATCCCTTTTTCACACTTCTTGAGAGCTCAAAGAGGTTGTTGTTGAGAGATTTTAGATGTCTTTTGCCCATTTTTGGAATCCTTCTTCCACATTTGGAGGATTCATTCCTTAGACCACTTGGAGTACATGATATTAGGCTTGGAAGACACGGCCTTGGGTGCCTTCCCACATTCTTCTTGCACGCCCATTTGGGAGGAAATCATGGAGGCTAGGGTGTTTATTTTGAGCAAGTTTTAATGTCATATTCGGAAGGCCTCTTACTCCTATGCTTGAGAGTATTATGAAATATTATTTGGTTTCTTTCCGTGCACACTCAAAATTGCATGTAGAAGCACTTGGCCCTTGTGCATTAACCAACATTGCAACTTATCAAGCACATTTTTAGTTATAATGTTATATTTGGATAATTTCCCCTTCAACATCATCTTAGAGGTTAGTTTGACTTAATTGGAGGGACCTTTTGAACTAATTTTGGAGGTTGGTTTCACTCTTCTTACACTTTATCTTTAGTTTTTATCTTCCTCATACACTAGATTGCACCTTCAAAGCCTTATGTAGAAACCTTCTTAATGGAGTGGGAAGGGAGGGTCTTGGTTGTTAATATTACAACCTTTTTACTATTATTTCTATGCTCATTCTGCCAGGGGAGTGGGGAGTAGTGGGTGGTTGTAGGTTAATTTCTATTTCATAAATAGGGATATTTGATGCCTTTTTAACATATGTATATGGGAAGGATGAGAATTCATGATGTATGGGAGACTTGTGAGGATGGACATGAGGAACCCAAGCTAAGGTACATACCCATGGGCATTATTCTTAGCCACACTACAAAATTCTATAAAATACAAGGGCATTCTATGTTTGAAGGCAATCAATTATAAAAGGTTTTCTATGTTGGAGTATTAACTTTGGAATCATTTCAATGCTTAGAGTGGAGTGGCTTTCACTTTTGGTCTTCAAGTTGTTTGTAAGTTTGTGTTTTCTTTTTTGATAAATGATTATGCACTAGGTCAATTTTCTTTGAAAATAATTAAGTTTTGTTAATGGATATGTTTTTGATCGAACCTTATGATGGATTTATATTCATATTTATTAATATTTTACATTATGATTTTTTTGTACAATATCCCTTCTTGCCAGTTAGCGTGGTTGGAGTGAAGCTAATCAATAAACACGTAATGGGAATAAAAGCAACAACCAAGATGAAACACTTTAAAACTCTACTTTCGAGTCAAAACAAAACCCATACTCACACCATACAGCAAGAATCCATGAGTCATCCAAGACGACACTAACCTTTACTCAATTTATTAATGAAACATTTATGCTTTTAAGTCAATGACCCAAGAAGTGGTAAGAATAAAAGAAGACATAAATGATAAGAAGTCAGAGTTAAAGAAGGCCTAGAAACTATTTATAAGCAACATAACAAAGATGAAACCATAACATGTATATTTCTCTAATTTTTTTTGTTAAATTGAGATATTTTAAACATTTATAAAAACATATGAATATTAAATTCTTTCCTATTTAAAATTTTAAAATTCTCCCTTAAATCACTTACATGTTCATTTTCCCTCTTTTAATATAGTTATGAGTCTGATTTTGAAACTTTCTGTAACTTTATGAAAACCACCTTATAGTATTTTGAAACTTTCCATAGCTTACTACATGGGAAAACTTTAAATCTGTTTTTATTTTTCATTTTTAGGTTATTTAAAAAAATATTTCTTATATCTTATTAAATTTATAGCTCATTTATTAAGTTAAACTACTTATGTAATGTTGGAGTATATCTTAAAATTACTTTTATTTGGTTTAGAGTTTATCTTTCTTTTATAAGGAAATCTGTTAATGATCCAAAACCAAAATTAAGAGGCAAGTGGTAAGAGTGAAGCTCTTGCCACAAGTAATTTCTTGTGGCATAATTTTCCTTCAAAAACAATGACGAATAGTTGTAAATACCTTCACTCTTGCCACAAGTAATTTCACAAATAACTTCATGTGGCATAATTTTCTTTAAAAACAATAACAAATAGTTGTAAATACCAACCCATAATGACTATCCCACTACTAATTTAACAATTAAATTATAATTAAATTTTCTCAAAAATATTAAACTGACCCTGAACATTTTACTTTCCAGGACCTATCGTTGTCCGTTGCCATTTTTCTTTATTTATTTTCTAGTTAAATTTTTTTCTTCTAATAAATTAACTCACTTTTAACATTAACATTATAATTCAGTACTTAGCACGATCTTTAATTAAGGGACTACGTGTTCTAGCATCTATTTGAGCAGTCGCAGTGCTGCACAGGAAATATTACAAGATGAAAATGGATAAAAGAGGAAAATGTCAACATGTAAACGGTTACCGACACAGGAAAGCTAATTTGAGATTCATAGACAGCGCAGTGCCCGCATGAACGAGAGCCAGGCGTTACTTTCATTTTATACATTCAGTTGGATGTGATAAATAATATTGAAGTGTGTGTTCTGAACGGATATTTAACTTTATTTTACAGAGGCGGATGAGAAATTTCAAGAGAGGAAGAAATTTGAGTCAAATATATTTAGAAGGGAGATCATTCAAAGATGGATTCTCAACCCAGCAGGAACCAAGTAAGATAGTCTTCAGGTCTCCAATTTTTAAAAAGTCCACGACCTGCAACTGCATGTCATCTCTCTGCCTGGAAACATATTCATCCTCCAACAGCCAGTAATTCCCCAAACCTGAAATTTTGATATTCATTTCCTGAAGCTGAAATCCTCACCCTCCAACTGTAATTCATTTCCCCACCAGAAATCTTCACCCTCCAACTGTGGTTCTTGCAACCACTCTTTCCACAACCTCAGATCTTTAAACAATTTCCATTCTATCAAATCGCTGTCAGTGTCATGAGATTCTAGGGTATGAAGATGTGTCGCCTGCGCCAAGCCCCTTATGCTCTTCAGCTGGACACATCCAGAGACCCGGAGATGCACCAAAGATATCAACGTTTCAAGGCCGGGCAGGTCCTCCACCAACTCACACTTTCTCATGTCCAGTTCTCGGAGTTTTGCAAGACCACAGAGCCCTTTTACTTTCTTCAATGCATCACAACCATTCAGGTCCAGTAATATCAGTGTTTTCGGCAATGCTCCAACCTCCGCCAGATCTAAACAATCGCTTATGTCCAGTTGTCTAAGGTTGGGGCAAACCCCTTCAGCAAATGATAATTCCCTTATTCTTGTGCCGTGCAGGTCTAACTGTTTGAGGCGAGGAAGCATGCATTCGTGACCAATGGAAGAGATCGCGAACCTGCCCCCACTCTGATCTGCTGATATATCTATTATTTCTCCAGCATTTCCCACGGTGCCAAATGGCACTTCACGTACTGGGCAATTCACTGCTTTTAAAATTTCAAGATTGTTTAACTCTCTTACAGCTGCTGGTAAGTACTCTACTGTTCCACAATCTATGGTGAGATTGGTCAATTGTTTCAGATTTCCAACAGAGTCGAACAAGCATTTCCATTTCCCGCCGAAGAGTGTCAATTCTTTTAAGCTTTTCAAGCCACCCAGCGAAAGCGGCAGCATTTCTATAGAGGATTCTTCAGAGGATACTCTCAGAATTTCCAAATTGCTTAGGTTTCCAATAGCACTTGGCAATTCTATTAAGTCTGTATTCCACAGCAAAAGCTTTTGCAGGGACTTCTGATGTGACACCTGCGGAGGCAACACTTCCATTTTAGAACAGCTAGAAAGGTTTAAGCTTTCGAGCGATCTGATATTTCCAAAAGTTTCGCTCGAGAAGGTCAACTGGGAGCAGCCCTTCAAACTGAGGTGTTTAAGTCGAATTAAATTCCCGAAGGATTGTGGCAGGACTTGCAAATGGGAGCACCCATACAAGTTAAGATACTGTAGGTTCGTAAGATTCCCAAAAGAGTCTGGCAGCCTTTGCAAATGGTAGCTACCAGTGAAATTAAGATGTTGGAGATTTGTAAGATTCCCGAACGCGTTTGGCAGCAACTTCATGCTTGCACGCATTCTCAAATGTTTCAGGGATCGGAGATGAAAGAATTCCTCAGGCAATGTTTTGACAGGGTAAGTCAGTTGAATCTTTTCCAGGTGCTTCAACTGCCCAATTGACTTCGGTAACTGTAGAAGGTCATTAACAATAACATTCAACTCCCTCAACTCCAGAGGTGCCTGCAATGCAGACTCGTATAAAAACCTCCACTCCTACAGGAACCGAGAAAAATATATACACAAACATCTTTAATAAACAAAGAAAAAGCCACTTTACCTCGCTTTCGTCATTCCAGAGTGTTTCCAATTGGATCTCGCAGCCCAACATTTCTAAAACTCTTAAATTACTCATCGGAATCCAGGTAGGCAGGGAGTACCGACACGGCAGATGAGAGGAATCAATTTCCGAGCTCCCATAACTGAAGGAGAACCCATGCGAGGAAGAGACAACTTCTGGAGCAATTTCCGTGAACCCATCTGAGGAAGAAACAATTTCCGAGCACCCATGACGAAAGGGGGAAGAAATTTCCGAGCACCCATCCGAGGAAGAAACAATTTCCGAGCAATCCTCTGGGGAAGAAACAATTTCAGAAACATATTCCGCGATCCGATTATGGGAAGACATATCCCAGCGAAGCCATAGAAGATTTGACTGTCTCAGCAGGTTGGATAAGCTTTCACACAATGCACCTTCGACCCTCAGCAGCTGCAAACCGCGGACATCAACAAAACGATTGCCAACTGCCACAGGATTGTCCAAAGATAGGGCTGATGTTTGTGTGCTAATTCCCCGCACCTAAATTGTTCACTGGAAAATGTTAGAAACAAAATTGACACCCTTCCAAAATCCAAGAACTTGCATTGTGATAAAAACATAAATTTTCTGAAAATAAATTTAAGAGCTTACATATGATTGTTGGAAGAGATTGTAGAAGATGTTATCAGTTGGGCGCCAAAGGCGACGCTGAGGTTCTTTCTCCGCTGAAGCTCTGCCCAAATCTCTAAGGTGATCATGCATTCTAATACAGTTATTGGTATCGACCTCTACAAGATACTTGTTCAAGAGATTCTGAAAACCGATGGACCCTTCCCAATCAGATCCATCCCATATTCTTATAGCCTTATCTTTGTCTTCCCCAATGAAGAAACAGGCAATGTCCAAGAATATGTCTTTCTCCTGTTCATCAAGGCTATCATAACTGATTTTAAGCCTGCTTTGTATATCCGTGGGAAGTACTTTGGATATTTTGAGTAATATGGCTTTCCAATACCGCAAGTCGGGGTTTTCCGAGTAAAGTAGCGCCCCAATCACTTTGAGAGATAATGGTAATCCTTGGCACGCATCCAAAAACTCTCTAACAATTTCTTCAAATCCTAGAACAGGATAAGGCCGGTGGAAGGCATGCAAGCAAAAAAGCTCATGAGAATGTTCTAAATTCAGACCTGTCAGCTTGTAAATGGACGGCTCTTTGATTCCTGAGACTGTAAGAACATTCTTATCGCGAGATGTAACTAAAACTAGGCTACCTGAACTAAGAACATCCTTTACTGGTGAAAATAAAACCCGCAGCTGCTCAACAGAGTCCACATCATCTACAATTATGAGAGCTTGACAACGGGGAACATGATGTCTTAACCTTGATATGCCTTCATCAACGCTATACATTAGCTGCTCCTGTCCAGTCAAGTCCTTATAAAGTTTACTTTGCAAGGATACTAAAGAGCTCCTAGCTGCAGCTTCTCTAACGTCAAACAAAAAAGAGGATCGATCATAATCTGATCTCTTACTGTTAAAGAATTGTTTAGCCAGGGTTGTTTTACCAACTCCACCAATGCCCACTATCCCTGCAACCCAGTGTCCGCCGAGATTGTGCGGTATCACAGTCCTTTCAAAATCTTGTAGTTTTTCATCCAACCCAGTTGGATATGCGGCCACATCCAGGGGAGGTTTTCTGGCCCTCTTCTGAACCAATTGCACGACCCTATCCACGAGCTCCCCCTCGTCCCTGATTATTTATGAATACATCCCCTAAAACTGTGAGAAGCGTATCTTAAAACAGGGTGGATTATTTATGAATACATCCCCTAAAATTGTGAAAGCATATTTTAAAACAGAGTATTTTTTACAGATTTTAAGAATATTTTGGAATTTGGCTAACAGTAATACTTTTATCAAATTCTGAAATATCGCAACAGAGTATTTTTACAGATTTTAAGAATATTTTGGAATTTGGCTAACAGTAATACTTCTATCAAATTCTGAAATATCCCAAAAATCTGCAATTGAGATAAATTCAGGAAAAATATGGTAGACTAATCTTTCTATAAAACATAAACTAAAATAAAATTTGACAAAGGAGTGAGAATTCTCACCCATTACAAGCTTCCAGCTCCAAGCCACTTATGTCTGCAACACGACAAAGAGCATCTCCCCATTTTTCAACAGCGCTGGGCTCGTATCTCTTCTTCTTTTCTAGATCGCGTAGGGATCGACCATACATTCCATCTTCGCCCTTGCCCGTTCTGACCCGTAGATCAGATGGCTTTACATGGTAAAACACCGGAATAATGCTAGTCCCCGATTCCAACATCAGAACGAGCTCTTCCAAACACCATTTTGATTCCGCGTATCTTGGAGATAAAATAGCTATATGAACAGAGGCGGTTGCAATAGCTCCTTTTATTTGACAACTTAAGTCGTCTCCCGCCTGCATTTCTGATTGGTCCAGAAAGACTCTGAATCCATAGGAAAGAAGCCGACGGTAGAGATGGCTGGCCAATGTTTTCTTAACCTCTGGGCCGCGATGATTAAGAAATACGTCATAACTGTAATTGATGTTGGAAGATGCTGCAGTGGAGCTGGAGGCGCAGGAACATGAAGCGCCCATCTGATGATCTGCCATTAATTCTAATTGAGACACAACAGATGAGTTGCTGAAGATGGAGCAGATCGATTTATGAAAAGTGAAAGGTATCTGTGTATTCCGTTAACCTAACAAGTACCGTAATGCAAAACTCCAGAAGCGGTCAGAGGCGAGCGGACAAATTATTTTTCTTACACTTAAATTTGGAAATTTCATTAATCCATTTAACGCGTAAAACTCATTAATCCATTTAACGCGTGTTTTACGCGCATTTCACTGTCACATGACGCTTCCGACACACATATGTTTAACGCGCATACTCTACCTGTTTGACGTTTTGAAGGTTGGTTAACGTTTTTTTAAATTATAAATTTTAGTGGTGATTTCTTTATTGACGGGAGGGGCTTATTTTATAGCTCATTATTAGGAGTGCTGTGATCATATTTCTAAATGAAATGTTAAAATTTTTATAGTGAAATAAAATATAAATATATATATATATATATATATATTATATATATTATATATTTTTGAGTATTTTTTAATACAAGAAAATCCATAATTTAAATATATTTTTTTTTAAAATTTCATTTAAATATGAAGAGTTAATTAATATTGAAATATAATTAAAAATATATTAATAATTGAAAAAATCGTTTTATTATAAGTTATAAATATTATTCATAAAATAAAATATTTAAATTTGTATATATTATTTAAAGCAATGAAAAAAATAAATTATAATGGCTAAACATTTTAATTATGACTTTTTTAAAGTAGTTTCATTGTGAATTTTTTAATAATATATTTTTTTTTATCAATGCAAAGTAATGTACACAATCCAAAGTTTTCCAAATGAATTTTAACCACAATTGAATCCATTCAATACATTCAAAAATATAATTTAAAACAATAATTTTTTTAATATTTCAGTTTATAAATAAATAAATTATTTTAATATGAAGAGTTAATTAATATTGAAATATAATTAGAAATATATTAATAACTGAAAAATCATTTTAATGTGGACAATATTAATTCATAAATAAAATATTTAAATTTGTATATATTAATATATGAAAAAAAAGGCTATATATATGCATTATTTAAAGCAATTGAAAAAATAATTTGTAATGGCTAAAACATTTTAATTGTGACATTTTTTAATTAGTTCTATTGTGACTATTTTTTAATTATATTTTTTGAGTAATGTACACAATTCAAGTTTTCAAATAAATTTTAAGCACATTGAATCCATTCAATACATTAAAAAATGTAATTTAAACAATAAAAAATTAATCTAGGAAGAGGTTGAGGGATTAGTATTTTATTAAATCGATTTTTTTTTGTCTTTTTCTATGAAGGCATAGACACTCTATACTCTACCCCTCTATTTTTGAACCTATAACCTTTTAGGAGGAATGTGCTTAACCATTAGGCCCACTCAAGCTATATCATATTTATGTGATAGGTAAGGATACGACTATATTTTATATGGTAAATGACAATAAGGGCATGATACATATTTATATAATTGAAAGTTTATAAAAATTTATATTAAGTTAAACTATTTTAGCTAGGCCCACTCAAGCTATATCATATTTATATGATAGGTAAGGATGTATATTTTATATGGTAAATAACATAAGGTCATGATACAAATTTATATAATTGAAAGTTTATAAAAAATTATTTTAAGTTAAACTATTTTAGCTAACAATATTCAGGTATATTAATATGTCATTCAACTAATAAAATCTAAATTATAATTAAATTAGTAGGTATTATTTATTTTTTATTTATTATGATATAAATTTAAAATATTTTTAGATTTTTAGATTTTCAACTGGAATTGTAGGATTGAGAAAATGATTATTGGAAGCTAGAAAGCTTATTATGAGTTTGAAAACAATTGTAAGGTTGCTTATCTTTGTATTTGGAGTAAAAAAATGTTCCTCTTTGAGACCCTCATCACCTCTGTTGTCCTATACGGTTATGATGTTAGGGGTTGCAGTATATCCAGAGAGTCGTGGAGAAAGATTGAGATGATTCAAAAGCATTTCATAACCTACAATCTCAATATCAAGGGAAATACCCCTCATCTTATCCTCTTGATCGAAGTTGGTCTCTCCCCTATTGAAATTTGGGCTATGTTTAAGTATCTAATGTATAAGAAGAAGATTTACAACATGGAATCCAAGAGCCTTCTTAAAATTTCTTCTAACTTTAGTCAAAACCCCCACCTTCACCTCAAGCGTGGGTGGCATAAGGATGCCTAGTCTTGGCTCAACCATTGGGGGATAAATGAGGAGATCATCTTGGGAAGCAAGGATAGTGTCAAAGATACTATCACCTCCAAATTTAAGGATAAACTATGGGATGATAACGAACTGGAGGGTAAAAGGAAGCTAAGATGTTATAAGGAGGTGATCAACCCCACCCTTGAGAACCATAATTATCTTTTTGTTTTAACCAACTCGAAGAAAAAGACGAACATCGCTAAGATTATAACTAATTCTCATGAGCTTTGTAGTGAAACCATGCAGTGGTCTACTCCCGAGACTCATTGGGACGATAAAATCTGTTAGTTGTGCGATACTCAGAGGGTGGATGACGAAAAACACTTTCTTTTAGATTATCCAACCCTTACTCACATCCGCTCTCATTTCCCTAACATTTGTCACACTTCCAATCTTCTTGACTTGTTGAGTCAGCCCAACTATAGTGATCTTGGTGCGCTTCTTTCCTTTTTTTTAAGCATAGAAATAAGATTCTAAACAATTACAATTAGTTTTTTTTTTTCTTAAAGTCCAATAGACCATATTAATTTTAATAGACGTTAACAATCATCATTATAAATTTTATTTGAATACTATTAATTATATATAAAAATTAATTTAATAATTAATAATAAAAAAAATAAATTTTTAAAATAATAGTGAAAAAAAACGTTGTATTAAGTAAATTACATAATGAAATACAATTTTGGTATATGGAATAATAATGTATAGACGTATTTTAATTATGTAACACTATGTATTTAATAAGGTGTTTTCAAGGCTTATTAAAATCATGTGGAAATGAATAATATATAATGCATTTATTTTATATAATATACTAAATATATTCAATTTTATTAATGTATTAATTAATATTAAAAAAATACTTTTATAATATTTTAATTTTATATTGAATTATTTTTAATATAAGATTCTATAATTATAATTATAATATATAATTTAAAAAATACTAGAGAAAAAAATACAAATGAACAATGATTATTAATTGGTTGGTTTCTATATCACAAATAACAAATCTCACTCATAAACTATGACTAAATTATAAACCTAAAATATATATAACATTTATTAAATTAATTTTTTTTAATTAAATTTTCTATTAGAAATGATATCGTCATTTTCAACAATGTAGCCATTATATTTGATTTTAGCATTCTACTGGTAGCACCTAATTGACTTTAATATTTAATTTTCATGGTATAAGGTTAGTAAATTAAAATTATTAAAAAATTAAATATTTTTAAGAATATATATTAGTTAGCAAGGAAGGTGAAATATGGTAAGGTGGTAAGAGGAGGTTATTGAACACACTGTGAGCATAGAAGCCAAGAGGTTATCAGGATCAGTGGAAGGTGGAAATCCATCTTGCTCCAGAACGACCAGATTCAGGTATTAGGGAAGGAGTTTTAGTGGGTATGTAATATTTCTTCTTCCCTTCTCCTTTGATTCTCATGGGTATCAAGGAGGATGGCAAGTTAAAAGAATGGTTAATTGCTTGGATAATACACTAACAAGTGTATTTATGGCGTGTCTAGAATTGGGTTCATAGATATTGTTTTCACTATCCTATGACCTTGTTATTAAATCAATCTATGTTGAATGATTGTGTTTGGAGAAATACCTTAAATGGGAATTATGGCTATATACCATACCCGATGGGTAGTTCTCGGAACACCCACAATAGGGAAAGTGGAGGTTTGGAGGCTCCTATCATAAGATCCTAGGAATTATTTTGCAAAGGTAGGCTTTTGGGCTAGAGGGTTGGCTCAAGGCACTCGGCCAGGGGCCAGGAACCACTGGGAGAGAAAACCCTTCCTAGCATTCCTCACAATGGTTGTAGGGACGATATTGGGAAACTTGCCTTCAATTGTTTTGTTAGTTATGGTGTTTTTGACATGCATGTTGGAAAAGCCATTGTTCATGGAGTAGTTTGAAGGAATTGTGTGGCACACGAGATATCACATTATAGATGGTTCAATGCTAACTCAACATGTTGTGTGTCGTCCTACTAACGTGTTGTTTATAGGACAAGATTTAGCCGAAGAAAATTCTAAGAACGCTGACTGCCATTACTCTAAATAGAACCCTGAGTTTCATAAGAGTTGCATATTACAGAAAGGGATGGCTCACATGGAACTTTGACATTGGGTCTCCACTATGCCAAGTTGAGGTCGGGGTTGAGGCAGAGAACTAAACAAAAGCAGTGGAGATAGAGGTCAATGTTGAGCTGGTAGAGGGAGGGGTCATAGTAGTGGGTCTCATCTTAAGGTGGAGGCAACAGAAACATACAAAGATTCATCCTTTTCCACATCAGGGGATAGATTGGAAGTATGGGAGGACATGATGAATTCACGACCAGAACTGAGCAGGTTAGAGCTAGTTTCGGTCTAGAGAGACATTGTTATTGACCCAGGACACACTAGAGGGCGAAGAAATATTTATACAGAGACTCTACTTCTATATTAGAGAATGAAGACCTTGATGGTAAAACTGATGACAACAATACTGTAATATCCTAGACAATCTCAGGGAGAAATTGCTTTTCTTCGAAAGGACATTCGACAGATGAAATTTGGCCTGAATCAAGTGGTAGGGCGACTATAATGTAGATATTAACCCCATACAAAAATTACTTGCATACTAATTCCAAAAATAGAAAATAAACAATGGCAAGAGCATAAAACATAAAACATATATAAACAGAGATTTTGCCTGGATCCAAAAACCGAGACTACTAGATTGATTTTTCATTATGTTCCTTTCAATGCTACAATACACACACACACACATACCGAAGCATCCATAAACCCCAATCCATTAACCCTGGATTAGAACATAACCATAGTTTTGTTGACTGGATCTACAAAATACCATGGACAAAAAACCATCATGCCCAAAACCATGTGTGACATCCATGCACAAAACCATAGGTAGGTCCGCCCACTTAATATAGGGTCCAAAAAATATAACTCAACCCAACATTCTTCCACTTGTTGTTTTCTTTCCATAGGGGGCCACAAGAGAGCTTAGTCATTGAGTCAGCCCTGCAATGCCCATTGTTTCTCTACACCAAGAGAACTTCTCAGTGCTCACAGACTTTGTCAATGCATCTGCAGTATTCTTCAAAGTATCCACCTTTACCAGCAACACCTTTTTGTCCTCAACCATATCCCTCACAAAGTGATACTAAACATCAATGTGTTTTGTCTTTGAATGATAAGTAGGGTTCTTTGCCAAGAAAAATGCACTTTGGGTGTCACAGTCTATCCTTATAGTTCATTGTACTAACCATATACTTGAACACAATCTCTACAACCAAACTGTTTCCTTTCTTGCATGAATGACTGCCATGTATTCTGCCTCCGTAGTTAAAAGTGCCACTATAGACTGTCTCTTACTCATCCAACTAACTACACTTCCAAATAGGTTAAACACATACCCACTTGTAGATCTTCTCTGATCCAGATCTCCATCCCAGTCTGCATGAAAAAAGCCATGGATGTCCAAAACTCTGTCAAATCCTAGTCTTCCTTGGTAGCACAAACTATAACCATTAGTGCCACGCAAACACCTGAAAACCCGCTTCACTGTTATTCAGTGCTCCTTCCCTTGTTTTGACATAAAACTGCTCAATACTCCCACTGCATGTGCAATGTCTGGTCTAGTACAGACCATTACATACATCAGGCTACCGACTGTACTTGCATATGGAACATAAGACATGTCCTCTTCCTCCTCTTGTGTCTTGGGACATTGTTCAACAGATAACTTTACACCTATAGGAATAGGAACCTTCACCAGTTTACTATCCTGCGTATTAAATCTCTGTAGTATTGTCTCCACATACTTCCTCTAGTTTAACTAGAGCTTCCTCTTTTCCTAATCTCGTTTAATTTCCATGCTCAAAATATAGTTTGCAGCAACAATATATTTCATGTCAAATTTGGAGGACAATTGGGTCTTCAAAACCTGGATAATTTCTTTGTCATTTCCAACCAGCAACAGATCATCCACATACAAGACTAGATAAATATTACGGTCACCAATTAATTTAAAATACACATAATGATATAATACACATATATGAAGAATAAACACGTAAGTTTTATATAATAATTTGTTACTGTGTTATTAAGTAGAAATAGTTATAATAATGATATAGGGTTGTATTTTTTGGTTTAGATAATGAAAACATGATAAATTGAAAGAAGGTTTAATTTAATTATAATTTTATTTTGTTTATTGATTTGGTTTGTTTGTTATAAACAAAACAGTATAAGTAGTGTCTTTTGTCATTTAGTTTAATAAAATATTTTAATATCATGTTCTGTTGTATGTACTCTAAACAATAATAAAATTGTAAAATGAGTTATATGAATATTTGTTTAGCTTTTTTTATTAATTTTTAAAATATAATTAAACATTTTTTTGGTAGATAAAGGTTATATAT
>APFE030436917.1:4797-26809 GCA_000404065.3 Pinus taeda | reverse complement strand
CTCTACAAAAGCGACCCAAAATTCGGCCACACATACCAGACACTCTTGGAGGGTCAGCATGTTCTAGATTTTCACCTCTAGGATGCCCTATTATGCCACCTGGGTCACCTTTGTGTTCCTTCAAGTGAGCGTGCCAAGATGATTTGGGAAGCACACTACAGTGGGACTGCTGGGCATTTTGAGGTCGAGAAAATGGTGGCAGTACTGCAAAAGTATTTCTATTGGCTGAATCTTTGACAGGATGTTGGGAAGTACATCAAATCATGTACTTCTTGTGCCATTGCCAAACCGACCATCAAGAAGTAAGGCCACTATGCCCCACTACCTACCCCTAGTCGACCTTGGGAATCGATATCCATAGATTACATGTCAGGCCTTCCTTCCACTAAGCATGGAAATGACTGTGTTTTTGTGGTCGTAGACAGGTTCCCGAAGATGGCCATTATGGCGGCCTGTAAGAAGAATATCACAGCAGAGGCCACTGCTAAACTCTTCTTTGAATGAGTGTGGGTGCACTTTGGGATCCCATAGTCTATCATCTCAGATCGGGACAATCAGTTCCTCAATACATTTTGGTCCAGTATTTGGTCAATATTGGACACCAAACTCACTAAGTCCACAGCCTTCCATCCTCAAACTGATGGCCAAACAAAGGTTGTCAATAGGATGATTGTGCACATTCTGCACATGTACAACTCAAAGCATCCACGCACATGGGATGAGAGCCTCCCCTATGTTCAGCACAGCTACAACATGCTCGACATCAATTCCTTATCGCACAATTGGGATTCATACACTCGACCGTATGATTTTCGATATATAATGATGTAAATTCGTATAAACATAAATAATATTATTAAGAACCATCATAGATCCATCTAAACTATTGATCTACCACATTTCAAGAGGAATCAAATCTCTTAAAGTGCAAACCTTTTCTCAAGTATTGCACTCAAAAAGGGGTTTCATCTTGAGAAAATTGATCCCTAGTGGTTTTTGGTAAATCCAGAGCTAAGATTGATCTATACGTTTTAAGAATCTTAACCATACTGACTTGCAAGTGCATCTTACCGAACCTTTTAATGTATATTTTCAAATCATTAGATATACCTAACCTTGCGAGAACAAGGCCGAAAATGACATCATCCAAATTAACACATTAAGCTTTCAAATTATTATTTATACCAATCTAGATTCATCTTAACTAATCTACCAAGTGTTAAAAGCAATAAAATCTTAGACAAACCTCTTTTAAAGTGAAAAGAGGTTTGATTCTCTCTGTAGTCGGTATATATGGAATTAAGATGGATCTAGACTAGTTCAATCATTAATTATGATCATAATCATAATCATAATTATTAATTTTACACTATTTTATTTTATTTTGACCTAGTTAAAATGTTTACATTACATTACAACATCCCTATTATACAGGGTTGGAGAGTGCATGTTGTTATCACCAAAAAATGATCACCTGGCCATTTTTAACTAAATGGATTGAAATACACCATGTAAATTTAATTTTACCATAGTAAAATCACTTTCACTATGGCAAACAATTTAGTAAACTACTTTTATTGAATTATTTTCTGATTTAAATAAAAAAAATCCCATGAGAATAATTAGATAAATCATTATTTATTTATTTTTCTCTAGGAATAGTTATTAAATCATTATTTAATAATTATTCCTTATCACATTTGACTAAATCCCTTAGGAATATTTCAATAAATCATTATTTATTGAATTTCCTTATTTTTGTTATTAGAATAATTATTACTTAATAATTATTTTGATTTCACAACTTTCTTGTTTCTCGCAAAATAATTAATAAACCATTTTATTTGTTAATTATTTCTAAGGTATTTAACCATTTTAAATTATTTTTCCCTCTCCAATAAATATAATAAAGTATTCCAAGTAGTTAGATCTTAATCTCGTTAATAATATTTTATTATTCTCCATCTTCGAGATTAACTACATACTTTTCTATATAAAGGAGGGTTTTTCATTTATTCTTCGCCATGATCATAATCATCGGCAACATTATCGTCATTTTTCTTGAGCTCCCATTTTGAGTCTTCACTTTTCTTTGGGTTTTTCACATTGAGAGAGAGAATCAATTTTATGAAGCATCAAGGATATCAAAGGACCCATCCCACAGTGGAGGACTTAGAGACCAATATGTAGATCTCCTTCACCAGGTGTTATCAATAAAAGATTTTCTCATTCAAAAAATCTTTCCAATTGGGTTATTATATGTTAGGTCCCTATACTACTAATGTAACTCCTTATTGTTATTAGTACAACCCCCTTATTATATTGTTGTGGCCATGTAGTCCCCATATTGTTATTATTGTGCCCCATAGAAGCCCACTATTGTTATTATTGTGCCCTTACATTATTATTGTTATGTCAGCTCTGATTATATTATGACCCCTTAGACTCTCATATAGAAAGGAAGTCTTTTAATTTGTATCATCCAAGAATTGTCCATTTGTGTAATGCAAAGGAGGTTGCCCCCTCCAAGAGGCTGAATTCTAAGGTGTTGATCTATCATTTCTATCTTTTTGTGAGCTGGTTTCATAACATTTGGTATCAGAACTTTGGATTCTAGGGTTTTGCTGCTCCAAATAGGTCATCGTGGCATTTTCACTATAACTTCTTTTCTACGACGTTTCAAAAGTAAAAAAAAATCCATTTGAGACGAAATTGTGCTAAACCTCGGGTCTAAATTTCAGAGCTTGTCTCCCTATATTTTCGAATATATGATCTGAGGAAGTTAGGCTTTTTGCAAGCTCTAGAATTTAAGCTAAAATAGGTCATCTTGGGATTTTCGCTATAACTCTTTCGCTACGAAGTTTCAGAAGCTAAAACAAAAACCCATTTGAGAAGAAATCGATCTAAACCTTGGATCTGAATTTCAGATCCTGTCTCACTATATTTGTGGATATATAGTCTGAGGAAATTAGGGTTTTTACAGACCCCCGAATTACATTCCAAATAGGTCACCTTGGGAAAATCATCATAACTCTCTCTCTGGGCATCAAATTGCAATTTCGTAAGAAGTTACAGAAAGAGGATGGATTGTAGTTTCCTATGTATATTTTTCAAATCCATAGGTCAAAACAGTGACGTGTGGCACTTCATACAAGTTCACTCTTTTGAAAAGGTATATAACCAAGTCATCTTGGGATATTGTGCATAAGTCTTTCTTGGAGAATCCAATTTCGATCAGACTGGTGGCATTAGAAGGAGGACACAGAGGGATACTATAGGTTGTGATTTCAGAACTAAAAGAGCTGAAATTACAAAGTTACAGTCATTTCAAGACCGAGATTCTAAAATCAAGAAAATGTGATATGAGGAGGTTTGATGGCAAGGATCTGGTAAATTGGACACTACAAATGGAGCAATATTTTGATTTACATGGTGTACCACTGTTACAAAAGGTATGTATTGCATCTTCATATTTAGAGCCAGATCAATTTTTATGGTATAAAGGGATTTTTTTCTCGTAGACAACTTGTTACATGGTCAATTTTCATGAAGGAAATGATAGCACATTATGAGGATACAAAGAGAAACACCTTCTTTAGAGTAACACCACAACAATTGGAAGAAAAAGGAGAAAAAGGGCTTTGTTACAAAGTGGAAAGAAAAATTTTGGCAACAAGGAAGTCTACCCCTCACAACTATAAAGATGGAAGTGTTGTTTCTCCTAGCCTTCCACAACCTACAAGGGTTACACCACAACAATTGGAAGAAAAAAGAGAAAAAGGGCTTTGTTACAATTGTGATAACAAACGCACTAAAGGTCATAAGTATGCTGAGAAGAAATTATTTTACATAGAGTATGAAGAGGAGGAAGAAAAGGATCAAGAAACATCAAAAGAAGAGGATATACACTAGGAACCAACCATCGAGAAATAAGAAATGAATCCAACCATATCGTATATTGCATTGGTCGGAATTACCACTCCTCAAACTATCAAGATAGAAGGACATATCAAGAAGAAAAATGTTCAAGAAGTGAAAGATCACATCAAGCATCAAGAAATGAATCTGACCATCTCTTGTAAAACACTAGAAGAAATTACTGTTGTGCCTCAGTTTTGTCTCATTTTCACTCAAACCCTCTCATGCTACTGTTTGATTAAATGATTATTGTTGCAAGTATTTGTTACTTCTTTTGTTTTAACAGGATTAAAATACCATTAATGGAAGTTTAATAAAGGTTTGTATGTTGCAGGTTAAAGTTGATTTGATCATGTTTTGAACCTACACTTACCTGCCTACACTGTGCAATAGATTCCTGTACCAATTTAGTTTTGACAGCATGCCTGCACCAGTGCAAGTTTTATAGCGCGCCTGCACCAGTACAAGTTTTTTCAGCGTGCCTCCACCAATTTGGGGCTTTGATACATTGACACATTTCTGGGAGAATATGAAAGAGGTTTATAATAAAAATGTCATTTGAACACTTCCACATAAGCCAAGACACACCCGAGTCATATAGAATTATATTTAGAGAATAATTAATGCTACAGCCCCAAATTCACAGCAATTTCCAAACTGCCAACTTCTGCCTCGTTTTTTGTGCATGTGAAGGCAAATGAAGAAATTCTAGAACATGGGTTTTGGTCCCAGTATAACAAATTGACGAAGCCTCAAACTGATTTCTAAAATTCATAATGGTCTAAAAGTTACATAATTGTCTTTGAGGTAGTTTTCTAAAAATAAACTGTTTTTCTAGAATTTTAGCTTCTCAGATTTCAAACAGTCATTTTCAGGCACAATTTCCGAGACAATGGATCTGAACCAGAATATTCTGAGAGAGATTATTTTTGAAAATATAACAAGCTATATTGCCTCCAAACATTTTTCCAAAATTCGTAATGGTTAAGGAGATACGAAGGGGGCTTTGGAGGAAGTTTGTTAAAAATACCAACTTTTCCAGAATTCTAGAAAATGCCCAGATTTGGGAAATTCGTGGTAAATATCCATTATTTCAGTAGGGAAATAGTTGTACTAATATTGTATTAATGATAATTAGTTGGGATTCAATCCCCATTATGTTTGCAAAGGATTGGCTTGTTTTATGCCAACTTTGGAATGTAAAAGGATTATTAAAGAAGAGCTATGGCTCCAAGCCTAGCTAATTAATTTAGTCATTCAACTAAGAAAAGGGTAAAATCACGCACAGGCACAAGGCAGAAGGGATGAGAATTTTTTCCAATGTAGCAGCATGTGGAATTCAGTGTGGAATGCTTCTCCTACTTGCTAGGATTAACCTATGTCTGCATTATGTTAAAGACTATGTTTTTCAATTAATTGAAGCAATTTTAATTCATGTTTTGCCTATTCATCCATTGCATCTTAAGGAATCTAATTGTTGTGTGAACCAGGTTAATAGAGGGTGTGAGCTGGCTGGGTTGGCCACCAAACCAGCTCGACACCGCTCTCATCTTTTAGATCCAATAGCATTTAGATTATTAATTACTGTGTGTATTTTACAGTTTATTTCTACCTTTAATTTCTAGTTCTAGAATTAATTTGATTTGCTGCAAATTGTTCCTTTATAAGCTATTTCATTTGCTGCATCACTAATTACCTTTGCACTTGAAATATTTTAAACAAACGTCATGTTCTTCCAGAATCCACAAGATCGACTCTGCCTTTATGAGCTCTAACTCGAATTCTGTAAATTAATCTAGATCTATTAATTTATATCTAAAGTTGTGATTTTTGCATTTGTTGAGCCGATATTCGTAAATAAGGAAACTACACTATGTTTGAATTGACAAATGCTTAATTAATATTATGGTTTCCTTTAACTTCTGGATTGTTCTTACACATAATTAAGTGCAAGCAGATTTTTTGCTTGCACCAGTGCAAGTAGAATGTTACACGGAATTAGTGCATGCATATTGTTACACAGAATTAGTGCAAGTATAATTTGTACAGAAAGAATTAGTGCAAGCAGAATAGTTTGAATTGCTTTTGAATTTATTCCAGCATTTACAGTCTTTTCGTTATTGTGCCGGCACCGCTTGATTTCCAGTTCTGATTTCCCTTCTGTTTACTTGCAATTAGAATTTCCTTTTGCATTGATTGCTTTTACTTTCCCGCATGATTTTAATTGTTTGGATTGGTGTTTCTCGAACTAGTGGAGGATTGGTGTTTCTCACACTAGTGTAGGATTACATTTATTTTCGAGATTAATCGCAAGATAGACTAGAATTTGTTTTGCAGGTTACCAGGGACTCTCTCTGGCATTTCCAGTGTTGCGTCTCAAAGTTCACGAACTCTTTGGATTGACAAATTAAATGTTGTTACATTTATAGACCCTATACTGCACCCAACATTTTGGCGCCATTGCTGGGGAGGCACTTAGGGGATTGACCTTGGTGATCTGTTGCATTTGGTTTCTATTCCTTCACCTAGTTTCTCTTGCAATTTTATGTTATTTGAATTTATTTATTTCCTGCATTTTTTCTTTAAGGTTTCTCATTTTATTTGATGTTTTAATAACCCCCCACCCACCTTACACATACATATACACTATTCATGTGCTAACAAATGTACCAGTGGTCTCATTGAAGATAGAAAAATGGTATTTTGGGGCATTTTTCAATGAAGAGATTGAGGCTAACATCAATCATTCAATGCACCTATTTCACTGATTAGTTTCTAGGAACATTCAAATAAGGAGTCTCAAAGCAGTACATGGAGAACCTCTTTTAGTTTGGTAAGAAATGGAAAACATTGCTACTTTTGAATTTCCTATCAAAGATCTAGGAGTGGTTTAAATGCATAATATTTCCCCATCTGCACTACCAAAATTTCATGGCTTGCAAAATGAATACCCAGATACATTCTTATTTGAGTTTGAAATACTTTGTAGAGTATATGGTTATTGTACTAATTCTCACAGGTTGCAAGTGTTTCCTCTTACTCTTAATGGAGCAGCTCTCTGATGGTTCATGAGCCTTGGTGGGAACTGCATTCAAACATGGGAAGACATGAAGAGTGTATTCTTGGAGAAATATCAAAACTATTATTAGGCAGGTGAAGATATTTTTGGAATAACACAAGGGGAAAATGAAATCTTGGAGGATTATGTGGAGCGATTTAGATACAACTTCCAAAATCAACCCATCTTATTTCTTCATCATTCAAAAACTCTTGGTACCATGTCAATTAAAGAAACTAGTTTCTCACGCTTTGGTATGTATTGAAGTTTATTCTTTAAAACTAAGTGTGAGTATAATCAACATTTTGTTACGCACATGGATTCATTGGAAGTATGCCTACGCTTAAAGGTGATATTTCTCTCTTTAAAAATAGGGTAAGGTAATGAATAAAGATGAATAACAACACTCTTGAACTTGTGATTCCATAAAAGCACAACTTTTGAAATTTTTATTATTACGCATTCTCATGGTAAAACTTGTCAAAAGTACTTTACACTTAACACTCCATATTTTTAAAGTGACTTTGATTGTGGATCAATCTGTATTGTCATAAGTTACATGTAATACTTTTCTCTTATTCTAACAAACTATCATCCAGAAAATATTTTCAAATTCCTCTTCGGAGAGACCAGTGAAAAACCTCCTATGGTGGACCATGCCTACAAAAATCTAATAAGCTTTCATAAAGGACCCTAGCATGATAAACTCAAGGAATATTTTTGGTCATTATCTGAGATGTTTTTTTAATAAGTTCTTAGGGTAGCATGACCAACCAGTAAAGAATAGTAACTAAAAGCTTTTCACACTATCCTGCACTCCGAAGGAGTAGACTTGCTTCCCCACCTATTAAGTAACCTATAGGAGGTTAATCATAATCAGAGTTTTTTAAAACATAAACGAATTAATTGAGGGATAGGAGGTCTCATTGCGAGCCGACCTACTATGATCATGGTTCCTAAGGAGAATGACATTACTGCACTGGTCACCAAGCCAAGGTAATGGCTTTCAGTTGAAAAACTGGAAGACAAGAGGTCTCATCGTGAGCCGGCTTTTTCATTCTTGTTAGTTCTCGTTAATGGCACTATCGATAGCTAGTTACCAAGCCAAGACAACGGCCTTCAATTAACTTCTAAAAAGGAGAAAAGTAAATGCTCATAAATAACTCGGAATCTATATCTAATAGGTGGGACACAAGCATTTCGTAAGGTTAAAAGGTATCCCTGTCGAGGCTATGAATGCCTCCTGACAGCAGGGCCATGCTTGTGATATTAAAGTTAACTCTACACTATAATTTACTTGATTGGTTTTGCTTTCCATGAACTCACTATCAATCTCTTTGGGAATGGCTTTAAAATCCTTCTGTTGTTATACCTTGGAGTTCTATCTTTTTGGAATGATTTTTATGGACATGGGGACCCTTAGTGCAAGTAATTCACTGTGCCCAAACAAGAGAAGCTTTAACTATACATGGATAATGGTAAAATATTCATTATGAGAAGGAATTACTATGTCAACATGTAACATCATATCTTTTAAATCATGTCACTCATGTTTATAATGAGGATGTTAAAGTGAAACGTTTGATCACGGATACCTCCAAGATATTATTTTTGGAAATTTTAAAAGTTGTCTATTTTTCTCAAATAATACCACCATCCTTGCAATCTAGATTTTCTATGGTAGTTTTCGTTTTAGGCTTTCTTGAAATCAGTTTAAGTAAATAAAGATTCTAGCAGACACTCTGTTTTTAAGAGCGAGCTTTATCAAGTGCAGGAAATCTAATCATGCAGAATTGCAAGAACATCATTATGAATGTTTATACATGTTTCTAATTTTGTTTTTTGCACAAAAGTAACAGTATCGGATTTTCTTGCATGAGGACATGCAAGATGGTCAGCATGGGGGGATGTTGTGCCTCAATTTTGTCTCATTTTCCACTCAAACCCTCTCATGCTACTATTTGATTAAATGAGTATTGTTGCAAGTATTTGTTACTTCTTTGGATTTAACGGGATTAAAATACCATTAATTGAAGTTTAATAAAGGTTTGTATGTTGTAGGTTAAAGTTGATTTGATCATGTTTTGAATCTACACTTACGTGTCTACACTGTGCAATAGATTCCTGTACCAATTCAGTTCTGATAGTGTGCTTGTACCAGTGCAAGTTTTATAGCGCAACTGCACTAGTACAAGTTTTTACAGCGTGCCTCCACCAATTTGGGGCTTTGATACATTGACACATTTCTAGGAGAATCTGAAAGAGGTTTATGATCAAAATGTCATTTGAACACTTCCACATAAGCCAAGACACACCCAGGTCATACAGATTTATATTTAGAGAATAATTAATGTTATAGCCCCAAATTCGCAGCAGTTTCCAAATAGCCAACTGTTGCCTCATTTTCCGTACATGTGAAGGCGAATAAAGAAATTCTAGAACATGGCTTTTGGTCCCAATGTAACAAATTGACAAAGTCTCAAACCAATTTCTAAAATTCATAATGGTATACAAGTTACATAACGGTCTTTTAGGCAGTTTTCTAAAAATAAACTGTTTTTCCAGAATTTTAGCATCTCAGATTTCAAACAGTCATTTTCAAGAACGATTTTTGAGGCAATGGATCTAAACCAGAAACTTATGAGAAAAGTTATTGTTGAAAATATAACAAGCTAGATTGCCTCCAAACATTTTTCCAAGGTTCGTAATGGTTAAGGAGATACGAAGGGGGATTTGGAGGAAGTTTGATAAAAATACCAACTTTTCCAGAATTCTAGAAAACGCCCATATTTTGGAAATTCGTGGTAAATCTCCATTATTTCAGTAGGGAAATGGTTGTACTAATATTCTATTAATGATAATTAGTTAGGATTCAATCCCCATGATGTTTGGAAAGGATTGGCTTGTTTTATGCCAAGTTTGGAATGTAAAGATTATTAAAGAAGAGTTATGGCTCCAAGCCTAGCTAATTAATTTTAGTCAATCAACTAAGCAGAGGGCAGAATCATGCACGTGCATAGGGTAGAAGGGAGGAGAAGTTTTTCCAATGTAGCAGCACGTGGATTTCAGTGTGGAGTGCTTCTCCTACTTGCTGGGATTAGCCGATGTCTGCATTATGTAAAAGACTATGTTTTTTAATTTAATTGAAGCAATTTTAATTCATGCTTTGTGTATTCATCCATTACATCTTAATGAATCTAATTGTTGTGTGAACTAGGTTAATAGAGGGTGTGAGTTGGCTAAGTTGGCCGCCAGACCAGCTCGACACCGCTCTCATATTTTAGATCCAATAGCATTTAGATTATTAATTGTTGTGTGTATTGTACAGTTTATTTCTGCCTTTAATTTCTAGTTCTAGAATTAATTTGATTTGCTGCAAATTGTTCCTTTATAATTTATTTCATTTGTTGCATCACTAATTACATGTGCACCTAAAATATTTTAAACAAACATCGTGTTCTTCCAGAATCCACAAGATCGGCTTTGCCTTTATGAGCTCTAACTAGAATTCTGTAAATTAATCCAGATCTATTAATTTATATCTAAAGCTATGATTTTTACATTTGTTGAGCCGATATTCATAAATAAGGAAACTACACTATGTCTAAATCGATAAATACTTAATTAATATTATGGTTTCCTTTAACTTCTGGATTGTTCTTACACATAATTAAGTGCAAGTAGATTTTCTGCTTGCACCAATGCAAGCAGAATGTTACACAAAATTAGTGCATGCATATTGTTACACAGAATTAGTGCAAGCAGAATTAGTACAAGCAGAATTAGTGCAAGCAGAATAGTTTGAATTTCTTTTGAATTTATTCCAGCATTTACAATCTTTTCATTATTGTGTCGACACCGCTTGATTTCCAATTCTGATTTCCTTTCTGTTTACTTGCAATTAGAATTTCCTTTTGCATTGATTGCTTTTACTTTCCAGCATTATTTTAATTGTTTGGATTGGTGTTTCTCGAACTAGTGTAGGGTTACATTTATTTTCAAGATTTATCACAAGATATACTAGAATTTGTTTTGCAGGTTACCAGAGAGTCTCTCTGGAACTTCCAGTGTTGCGTCTCGAAGTTCACGAACTCTCTAGATTGACAAATTAAATGTTGGTACATTTATAGACCCTATACTGCACCCAACAATTACCACTCCTCAAACTCTAAATATAGAAGGACATATCAAGAAGAAAAAGATTCAAGCAGTGAAAGATCACATCGAGCATCAACAACAAGTTCTCCAACTTTTAAAGGATAACACCACTTTGGTGTAGAATCAAATGAAACAATAGACAGATCAACATTGCAATGAAAGAAGTTTTGATGTAGGTGATTGGGTATTTTTATGGTTACATGCATACAAACAAATGCCCCTAAAGAACGCTATTTATGAGAAGGAAATGTTGGCAATACTACACGCACTTAAGAAATGGTGACCTTACCTGATGGGAAGACACTTCAAGGTAAAAGCTAATCGTAATAGTATTAAATACTTTTTAGAACAAAAATTATCCTTTGAAAAGCAACAAAAATGGGTCACAAAGATGTTGAGTTATGACTTTGAAATGATCTACAAAAAATGGAAGCAAAATGTTGTGGCAAATGCACTCTCAAGAAAGGATGAGGATGTGGAAGCATTGTTGTGCGCCATTTCTATTATCCAACCAGATTGGATAAACGAAACAAGGTATGAATGGAAGAAGGACAAAGAAAGTGTGGCCACTCATTCAAAAGTTGCAGAAGATCCCAGTTCAAAACAATATTGCCAGAACTTGATGATGAAGGAAAAATCATATTGAGCCTGGAGCAGGTCACAAAACAAAAACCCGACAGCTACGAAATCATAATTTTCAGAGTATCTCATCAAGTGGAAAGAACTTACCAGCTGAAGATTCCACATCGAGCGGACAAGAATTTTTATACTGAGCATAAAGAACTACTCAAGCGTGAGGACAACACTTTTTGAAGGAAGGGGCATGTTAGGTCCCTATACTACTAGTGTAACCCTTATTGTTATTAGTACAACCCCCTTATTATATTGTTGTGCCCATGTAGTCCCCATATTGTTATTATTGTGCCCCATAGAAGCTCACTACTGTTATTATTGTGCCTTTACATTATTATTGTTATGTCGGCTTTAATTATATTATGACCCCTTAGACTCCTATATATATATAGAAAGGAAGTCTTTTCATTTGTATCATCCAAGAATTGTTCATTTGTGTAATGTAAAGGAGGTTGCCCCCTCAAAGAGGCTGAATTCTAAGGCTGAGGCTGAATTCTAAGGCTTTGATCTATCATTTCTATCTTTTTGTGAGCTGGTTTCATAATATTATATTGGATTCTTTATATTGTTGCTTTATGTTTTGGATTATATCTTCTTTTACTGCAAGTTTTGATTTTTGTTTCAGATCTAAGATGACAACAACTATCAACTTGTGGTTAGGGTCACTTGTTACCTAGTGACTTAAGCGAAGTATTTTTGGTACACCTTTCTAGAATTTTCAAACTAACACATGTGGACATAATTAGCTCATTAACCAATTAACTTTAAAAAATAAATTATGTACTTAATTATTCAAAAATAATAATATATGAGTGATTTTAATATATTATATGATATGATTCATTTTATTTAATAATTATTTAGCTATATATTCTCTGTGTGATGTATTTGGATAATAAATGTGCATGCCCAATGTTCTTTGTATTTCATAATCATTTATATCATTGGTAATGTCTGAGCAACCTACTTAAATATTTTCAGTAACCTATAAGTATTATATCCAATTCCCTAAATGTTGTGATGACTACTAGATTCACAATAACAAAAATTTCCTCTTCGATGTAACGATGATTCTTGGAGGAGTTATGCTATCATCAAAGGATATATTTTTGAAGTTTTTAATCCTTTGAAGTGCATTTTCAAAGTTAGTATACATTACGCCTTCAATTTTTTAATCCCTCTTTGTCATGCAGGAAGCTTAAAAGTGCATTCTTCCCCTTTCCCTACCCCCTTGTTAGGGCCTTGAGTTGGACGAGTGCCCGTGACTGCTCAGACACACAAGGAAAGTTGAAAAACCAAACATGGGCGACAGGCATGTTTAACTGAATGCATGTGGAAGGTGAGTCGGGAGGGTGTGCACCTGCACAAATGCAGGGTTCCTGACCACACATAACCGAGAGGAAACTCATAGCAAGTGCGTTTAACCAAATGAGTGCACCGGGTGAACAGGAGGAGGATGTGTGATGAAATTATAGTCGCTGTGTTGGTGGACCTGCACCAAGGCATCGAGTCGTGATGACATGTAGGGCAAGGCGGTGACACACAAGTGTGTGAAATATAGGAGTGAACCGATGGACGTATAGTGTGGACGCTACAGCAAGGCGCACCCAGCCACAAGGGTCACTCGACTATCCACAAACAAGCAGACCCAAGTCACGTCAGGCCGCGGAAGGGCATTCAAAACTTCACGTTCAGGTCGGCTAGGGCATTCACCTGTGTTTTGGAAAGTCGACTAGGATGTGCGGACAAACATGGTAGGTCGGCTCAAACGGCAAGGGGTGTCGGCCAACACTTAGAGAGCATATATATTGGAGTGGAGAGTCATTCATTTATGGAAGAACTTGACCAAGAAAGTTTAGAAGAAAAAGCAAGGGTGAAACACAACCAAACCACACAAAATTGAAATAAGGAAGAAAAGGTGACAGGAAGGATGAGGCTCGCCTAGTGAGTCACAGCACTGGGCTGAACTAGTCTTTGTTTCTTAGCTGAAAATTTGGGTTTTCTAGTGACTGCAGTTATATAGATAGAGTCTGCGTTTGGATCATGAGAGGTCGTATTGTAGTCTCGACTATTGAACAGATGGGCTAGGAATGATTTGACTTAACGATAGGGAAATTTCATATCATGACTGTTGCCGAAGTGTATAACGTTCAAGCAAAAGCATGGGCACATTGTACAATTGGTTGCATGACCAAACAAAAGTGCGGGTAGGCTGCACAAGTAGCTGAACAAATGAGAAAAAGTGTGATTCAATTGCATGATGGGCTACACGAGTGGGTAGGAGTGCAGGAAAGATGCATGATTTTGGTGGATGAGTTGTTGGGCAACCAGGAAACTACCACAACATTGTAACATATTAATTTTGTATATTGTTTGTAGAAGTTTGATAAATATTGGGGCGAATTATTGGGGAGTTTCCCCCTCCCATCATAATTGTGCTTTGTACGATATCTCATATTGTTCATTGTTGGTTTATGTTTATGGTTATCGCACATTGATGTAAATGATAATTCCGTTGTACATATAATTGAAGAACGCTTAAACAAAAATAAACTAAGTGTTGGAAGTTAGGCATAGTTTGAAAGCTTTAGTAATAGAAAACAAAAGAGTTAGTTGGTGTCACACCATTCCCATAAGTGGATTTAAAGTCGCCAGTAATATGGGGTCGTGAAAGCTGGTATCGAAGCTTAGTTCAGGCAAGACCAAGTTGATTGAAAGTATTAAAATTTGGGAGAGGAAGAGACATGTTGGAGTCAGGGCTCAGCTAAACATAAGCAGTTGATTAGTTGGTCGCAATGCTACATAGGTGACAGTTTGGCAGCGACATAGACCTTTGTTAGGGCCAAGTTGAACTCCAAAATAGTGGAATGTTGGCTAGAGTTCGATGGGAGACTCTTATAGACCTTATATAGGTTCAGGCGCATGCAATAAGAGAAATCAAGGCTTCAGTTTGAACATGAAGTTTTGGAACATCAAGTTAAAGGAGACCTTCTTCAACTTGGTTGGACAGCTAAACAGGACAAATTTGTTGATTGTAATGAAGAGGAAGTTGTGATATATGAAGAAGAATATGTTGTAGGTGTGCTGACAGAAGAGAAGGAACTTGAGACAATGGACTTTGCCCAATTTGAGCCAAATTCATGCACATTGCAGACATTAGATAGGAAACACTCATTTGGATAAACCTCACGAGATGTAAGTGTTGTAATAACTTATGATTCATTGAATTTTTTGGAAGATGAGTTGTATGCAAAGATATGAAAAGGAACTATGTGTTTCCTAGTGAAATGGGAAAACTTCTGATGGATGAGACATTATGCAGTTGGGCAGCAAGGAACATTGGTTGTTGCAGAACTCATCTGGGAAGTATGTGACCTTAGAGAAGAAGGTGCAGATTCCTATGACAAGGTTGGAATATGATAAATTTTGCAATAAATGAGTCACGCTTAGCTGAATGAAGAACTAGATAAGTGCTTGGCATTACTCATGGAAAAACTGAAGGAAGGGCACACCGAAATAAAATGAATGAGACTTTATTGGGTGGAATTCATGGTCATTTCATTGAGGCTAAGAGGCAGTCTTGGATGAACCTCTAGTGGGGGAGGAAGAATTCAAGAGAAAGGAACCATGACAACAATATGGAGGTAGGATGATCGAGGGTCCTAAACCAAATGAAAACAAGGATGTGATGATTGAATTTGTGTTGGGTCTACAGAAGTGGATGAGTTGGTAACCCAAAGTCGTGGGCATCAAGTTGAAGAATAAAGGCACTTGACAAACTTCTTGCAAAGGCGTCAAGCGAGAGCACTTATAGAGATGTTGTATATTGACATCAAGGAGAAGTTCCAATGAGAGGATGTTGTTCGAATGGACTTGCCGATGTGACATGATAGACTAATGGAGATGTTGTGGACATCTAAAGAACAAGGCCATGGTCATTTTTAGAGGATACATGGGAAACCTATGAGAGTTTTCATATGATCAAGAGGGAAGAAACAACTTGCGATGGTATTTTCAACCGAGACAAGTGTTCTTGCTGAAGTGTTGGATGGAAATGGTTAATAGGATCTTATGATGAGTTGAGAGGGTTGGAGTCAATGAAGACTTCATACTATGGTGGTCTTAAAGTATCTGGTTCATTGAAGACTTTAGGTCAGTTTGACACTTGGTTTTGATGTGGTATGGGACATATACCTTGGACATGGTATGGGATGTGTGCATGACAACTAAATTGATGGATGCAATAGAGATGAGACACTTTGGAGTTGCAACGATGGAGGTTCCTTGGTGGGAGAACTTAGGCATGGGTTGAGTTGATGAGACTTAGCCATTTTTTATGGACATGGATGTTGTTGGTCTATGACCATGGGTAGAACATGGACAAGATGATGAGGCAAGTGTAAACTTACCCCTTTGATAGCATTGATGGTTAGCATATCACAAATGAGATGGATATTTGTTCATGGACCTGGATATGGCACATTGAGCATTGGATTGATGGGAAGAGTTCTTGATCGAGTTGAAGATGTGATAGAATGAGGAGGTGCATTCTCATGGGTTGGATGCAATGGTTGGATTAGCTACCCAACTCGTTCGAATCATGAGGGCGGAAACTATATTGAGATATGTTGGAGTTGAGTTGGATTATTATAGAAGAAGTTCACATGATGACCATACATGGTAGATTGGAATGATATATGTTGCAGCGATACCATACAGTTGAGTGGAGGGATCAAAATTCCACAAGATGGGGCAGTATGGAGGATTGTGACAGGTTGTGGCTAGTGATTGTTGATTGAGGAGTCTTTTCCACATAGAATCATGAGCTTTGATGAAGGTTCATGCGATGGAGGCAGAGAGTTCAAGCACAGGGATGATTCATGCTGGAGCTAGTGACACTTTGCAACATTTGGTCTTGGAACTAGATTTTGTCGGGATGGTGTTGTCGAGGGCGACAAACTTTTCATAGTGAGGGAGGATGTGAGGGCCTCGAGTTGGATGAGTGCCCATGACCACTCGCACACATAAGGAGGGCCAAAAAACCAAAGTCGGGCGACAAGCACGTTTAACCGAATGTGCGTGGAAGGTGATTCGGGAAGGCGTGCGTCCGCATGAAGGCGGGGCACCTGACCACACATAACCAAGAGGCAAATCATAGAAGGCATGTTTAAACGAATAGGCACTTCATGTGAATGGGTAGAGGATGTGTGACACACATATAATGGTCGTGTTGGTGGACCCGCATCAGGGTGCCAAGTCATGATGACTCGCGGGGTACGGGAGCAACACATAGGCGTGCGGAAGATAGGAGTGAATTGATGGACATATAGTGTGAATGCTACAACAAGGTGCACTTTCCCACAAGGGTCACTCGACTGCCCACCGGTAAGTCAACCTAGGGCGCGTCGGCCTGCAGAAGGGCGTTCAAAACTTAGCGTTCAAGTCAGCTAAGACGTTCACCCATGTTTTGGAAAGTTAGTTGCTATTTGCGGACGAACATTGCAGGTTGGCTTAAATGAAAAGGGGTGTCGAACAACACTTGGAGAGCATATATATTGGAGAAAAGAGTCATTTGTTCAGGGAAGAACTCGACCAATCAAGTTTAGAATAATAAGGGTGAAACACAACCAAATCGCAGGAAACGGAACTAAGGAAGAAAGAGGACGCATTCAAGGTGACGGGCAGGATGAGGCTCACCTAGAGAGCAACAAGACTAGGCCGAAAATTCAAGATTTCTGGTGGCTGCAGTGATTTGGGCAGAGGCCAAGTTGGGAACACGAGAGGTCATATTCGAGTCCTGAATGTTGAACATATGAGAAGATGTCGAGTTGACTTAATGACAAGGTGAGTTAGTATCATGACTATTGCACGAACTATAGCATGTTTAGGCAGAAGCGTGGGTAGACTGTACAACGATTTGCATGACCAAGTAACAATGTGGGTAGATTGCACAACTAGCTGAACAAATGGGTAGAGGTGTGAGTAAACTGCACAATGAGTTGCACAAGTGGGCAGGAGTGCAAGCAAGCTACATGATTTTGGTGAACAAATTGTTGGGCAACCAAGCAAATGCCACAATGTTGTAACCTGTAAATTTTGTATATTATTTGTAGAAGTTTGATAAGTATTGGGGCCAACTATTGGGGAGTTTCCCCCTCCCATCATAACTATGTTTTTTACAATATCACATATTTTTTTTTTTTTTTTTTTTTTTTTTTTTTTTTTTTTTTTTTTTTTTTTTTTTTTTTTTTTTTTATGTTTATGATTATCTCACATTGATGTAAATGATAGTTTCGTTGCACATATGTGAAGGACACTTGAACAAAAATAAACTAAGTGTTAGAGGTTAGGTGTAGTATGAAAGCTTTAATAGTAGACAATGAAAGAGTTAGTCGGTGTCTCACCTTTCCCAGAAGTGGATTTGGAGTCGCCACTAGCTTGGGGCAATAACACCCCCGAAAGTAAGTGTGGGAAAAAATTCTAAATATGGTACTCTTATAAAAATCAAATTACATATGAAGCTTCTAGTCTATTTTGTGAGAAGATAAGTTACAAAAAAATGACAATATGTGATTTCATTGCCTTATGCTTCAAATAAGTCTTGTGGTATTATTGGTTTTTACATTACCGCTTAATTTGTGGTCAAAATGTTCTAGCCCTCTTTTTCATACATGAAGCTTAAAAATGTGTCCCCAAAATTACCACGAGAGAAAATGGCTCTCTTAGAATCACATTACAGTTGAAACTTCTGGGTTATTTTGGAAGAAGATTAGTTGCAGAAAAACGGCATTAGAAATCTCATTGCCTTGTGTTTCAAATACAAGTCTTTTTTGTATCATAGGTTTCATTTAAAAGCTAAATTACTTTTCTTTGTGCCTCTAGGATTATTCCTTTAAAATAATTGTTTGCAATGTGCATTATGTGAATATGTTATGGGTTTCATCTAATGACTACATTTTTTGACTGTGTCTATAGGATTATTCTTTTATCATTGTTAACCAGGAGATATTTAATGGTTATGGAATTTTATGTGGAAAATGTTTAGGAAGACAACACTCAGTACAGTCACTTCTTTAACAATGCATTGCTCAATTACAATAATTTTTATCAATGCATTGGTTAAATGCACTAAATTTTTTTGATGCCTCACAAAGAGTAACCTCCCAACTACACATAGATTTTCCAAAACCCAAACTAAAAAAGGTCATTGTAGAAACCATAAATTTTAATGATCATGTACAAGAATTAAATTTGAAGTGAAGGGTTATAATCTTGTTTGAAAAGTTAATTTCATTTTATCTTTTTAATATTGAGAAGTTAAAATAAAATATTATTGCTATATGAAAGTAAAAATTGATTTAAATTTCATATATACCTCACACATCACACCTCTTACTACATCGACTTGTGCTGACTTTAAACAAAGAATCTATATTCAGGTCAAAGCTCCACACACTTAAACAAATACACTTACATAGTATTGGTTCACCAAAGTTATAGTTTTTATAGAAATTATATGAAAAGAGTTTAATAGGACCATTTGATTATAAACTATATAAAAGTCATATAAAATCAATATGGAGGGAATTCAGCTGGACCAATTAGTGATATTCTATATGAAAATTATATGAAGGGAATTCAGTAAGATTATTTTGGATGTCATGTTTGGAACATAATAAAATTGTTCTACAATGAAAATGTTCTTCTTGATTACAAGGTAATCAAGGAACATAATAATTATTTGAAAGTTTCTTTTTTTGAAATTATCATAATATGTGGAAAAATTATTAATATTCAATTTTTTTTTAATTATCATTATATAAATAAAATAATATAATAAATAGAAAAGAATAAAATTATTAAAATAATAAAAGCAATATAACATAACAAGAAATTCCCTATTTTTTAATTAAAATAATTTCATTCAAGTTGGACAAATAATTTTTATTTTAATTTCAATTAAAATATATAAAAAATAAAACTATAATGTGATATAAATTTTAAATTACAAGCACCTGAAATAAATTCATACAATATATTATAATATGCCAAAAAACAATTGCCATAAAATGCATATAATCTGCAACACTAGCAGTTGAACGAACCTCGAAATTTTGAAATATAATATTCCAGTAAACAATTACTATAAATGCATAGAATATGCATCCTAGTCATTGAAGAGTATGAGTCATAACTTCGCATAAAAAATAAATTTTCAAAGTTTTTTTCCATTATGAAAATTATACTAAAATTGTTAAAAGGCCCCTAGTTTAAGTTATAATTAAATTACCTGGATGAGCTAGTGGTTAATTGTTACACGAATGACTGACTTAATAGACAGGCTTATTTTCTCTTTGGTTTGTCCAACTTGTTTTGGTGTAACTTTATTGACTTTAAATTTATAATCACTGGTGAGAATTGCTCAGATAATGATAAAGCATTAAAAGAAATTTCAATGACCGTTCATAAGTTATATGTTTGCATTCCAATCTCAATGATGGTTCAATATAAATTCTCTATTTACATTCGTTATATAAATTCAATGGTATACATCTGATTTTATAAGGTGGTTAGCTTATACTTTATAATCGTCTCCAAAGAGTTTGGAGAAAGAGATAAAGTTCATTACACCCAAATTTATCATAAACCCAACTATCCTGGCTTCCCTGTGAATTTTCGAAGATGTCCAATTTTTTATAGACATTATCTATATTCACTCTTGATGTTGTGACCACTTTTATCTTTGTGTTTGTTATTTTATCTTTCTCTAAATTCTCCAGAACCATTGGACACTCATACACTCTTATCTTTTGAAGTGTTTTAATGCTTAAATAACTACCTGGCATCCATTTTAATGCTGGGCATCTCATCATTGTGAATATTTGAAGGCAAGGCATTGCACCTTCTTCTACTGTAGGCAACTCTTGTAATCCAGGTAATTCAACCAATGATAATATCTCCAGGAAGGAAATGCACCAATATCACTGAATTCCTTGGGATACTTTTCTAACTTCAAGCCACAACGCACTATATCCAATTTCCTCAGGTTCATAAGCTTGTGCAACGGTGGTAGATCTTCTAAGCTATGGAGCTCCCATAGTCGAAGATGAATCAAATTTTGTAAGTCAAGAAAATCCATTTTCACCGCAAGACGGCAATTTAACATAAGTCTTTTCAACTTTGACACATTCTTCAGGTCATGCGGTGGGCCTGCCATCTTTGTGAGCGTCAATTCAAGGGTCTCCATGTCAGCAAGGTTCTCCAGTGTCCCCTGGCTAATTGCTTGTCCGTTATTCTCTAAATATAAGCCTTTGAGTTGTGATAACCTGCCCAAATCATCAATGGAAGCCACTCTTGTGCAGCTATGCTTTCCTTGGTGTTTTCTCCACAGACTACGACAGTTACTCATGTACAAGTACTGCAAAGAAGTGAAGCCCGATATATTATATGGCAGCTAAGTCACCGGATTTGTCCTAAACCCCCTGCGAATCCCAAATCCGACACGATTCGGTCCGGATTCGTGTCCAAATCACAGGACACGTCGTGTCCGAGGGCGTGTCGCGATTTTCAAGGGCGTGTCGCGATTTTAGGACATGTGTCCGGTTTCTAGGACTCGCTAAGCTCAGTGCGGGAAAGAAAAGGGCGTGTTTTCTCATTAATATTTTCATTTGGCAAGTGATTTGTGTTGTCGCAGCAAGGAGTAGAGCATTTTGGCAGCGTCATGATCAAGTCTAGGCCCTAGTATTGATATGCTAGTCATGGTAATGTTAAATTCTTAAAGTAAAAGTGACATTTTCCTTAATCTTCATTTTCATCATTTTACTTAAATTTTTAACATTACCATGAAATGACTCAGGATGTTTGAGAGTGGTTTCAGCCTCATTGGATTTCATATGGAGAAAGTAGAATTTTAGATTTCATTCAAAATCCAGCAAATTTATCAGTTTTTTAGGATTTTAGGATTGGGGGATTGCAATGTTTCCATTGAATTTTGCCATGTATTAGGGTGTGGAACTCGTATTTAATCAAGAGCACCAAACCAAGAGCTTCTGAATATGTCACTCCCGCTCCCGTTTTCGCTCCTGCTCCCCACTTTCGCTCCCGCTCTCAAGTAACAATGTTCTTAATGATATGGGTTTGGACACCACTGTTGAGTTGGCATTAGCCAACATGGATCTCAATGATCCAGTGCTAGAGCCTGTTAGATTTGATGACTTAGAGGGGTCAACCTCCATACCAACAGAT
>APFE030436904.1:0-31419 GCA_000404065.3 Pinus taeda | reverse complement strand
TGCTTTCTTCAATGTTTTCTTCCAATCCTTTAAGAGAGTTGACCACTTCAGCTACTTGGAGAAAGTATGATGCAATATATTCTTCATCATCCATTTTTAGACTTTCAAATTTCCTTCTATGAGTTTGAAGGCAAACGAGTCCCCGTCATATGAGCCAATTAGCTTATCCCATACTTCTTTGGTAGAGTTACAATTCATGACTTTTGTAAATTCAGAATCAGTGATTCCACTAGTGGTGGAGTTTAAGGCTTTTGCATTTGCAACGTAGACTTTCCTCTCGTTTTGATCTGTTGGAAGAGTGGAAGGAACTATGTACTCATTTAAGACCGAATGACAAACTTCAGGTCCAAGGGACATTAAGTAGTAGGACATTCTCTTTTTCTAGAAACCAAAGTTTGTGCCATCGAACAGAAGAGGTCTTCCTGACACTTCTTGATTTCTCATCATGACTAAGAATCTTTCTTCAAGTTGTTAGGCTGATATGAAGAAGCCCGCTCTAATACCAATTGTTGGAAATACTGAGGGGGGGGGGTGAATCAATATTACTTTTCAATTATTATTCTATCAATTAAAAACATTTATATTTGGAACACTGAAATAGATAACAGGAAGAGATGTTATTAATGTGATCTTTGCAATAATCAAGTACAATATATATATATTATATATATAATATATATAGATATATATATGGTTTCAATCAGTTGCCAAGCACCAACTTGGGCCCTTTGTAAGGCTCCAACCTCCAGAGCACCAACTCTGTCTTGTCAAGGTTCCAACCTTGAATTTAGGAGCACCAACTCCCAGGACACCAATCCTTTCAGTTCTGGGGCACTAACCTCAAGGGCTCCAACCCTCTGCTGTAACTGTCTGGATCTGTTGGGTTGTAATTCTCTGCTTCCAACCCTGCTGGACCTATGACTTACTTTTGTCCTCCTGTTCCTTCCACTTCTGCCAGAACTTCGACTCCCTTTTTTTCTTACAGTTCGCCAGCAACATTAAACTTTCCTCCTTGTCTGTTTTATATGCCTGATACGCCTGACCTTTGGCTCCCTCCTTGCTTGCTTGAGCTTCGGCTTCCTTAATGCTCGCTTGATCTTTCAACTTCCTCTGCACTCACTCTTCAGCTTCTCTGTCTCTTCGAATTCATCATCACGAGTTGTGAACTACTGTTTTGTTTTGTGATTGATGCCCACAGTAGATCATTTGAATGATACGTCTTACCGTAGATTTATATGAGTTTCACCAATGGAAAGACGCGTTTAGTGGAAGAAAGCCGGCCGACTTGAATATTAAAAAACATAGTGAAGAGTCTTCATTATTCACAGAAATCATATAGAATAGGCTATACCCATATAGAGGTCCCACATGCCATGTCATCCTTTTATCGCAATCGCAGCTTTCGGAGGTTTGCACATAACATAGCCGATTCCCAACTGCCGACGGAGCAGATGTGATATAGTATTAAACAGTTATTAATAAGTCCGTTGGGTCCACACCCTTATTGCAATCATCGGTTTGACATTCCTTTGTACATTGCGATTACCGCGGATGCGACATTTGATTAAGCGATGCTATAATGGTGTAGTCGGGTCCGCAATTATATCGCAATCGGCGCTTTCAATGTGGCAAGGCTTAACAAGAGGCTTGCGATATGGCGGATGCGATATTTCAATATGTCGTATTATAATGTTGCAATGGGTCCGCATACATATATAACCTTCCCACTATAACATTGGTTATATAGATTTTAACCATATGAAATTCTTATATCCACACTATTTCTATTATAATGTTTATATAATAGAAATAGTAGAAATACACAATAATCATGCGTAACTTACCTTTTCCGCCTTTTTACAGCCTTTGCACGTTTTCTGATGTTTACCTTTTTCAGATCAATCCTCCACCGTAGATCTTACCATCCCATTCGACGGTTGATATTACACCCGACCATCAACACTGATTAAAAGATCTCCGTCGTTCAATCAACCCCGCTTGATTTGACGATTGATATTGATTTCGGGTGGATAACTTGCGAGAGGAATACCCGCCCGATAAAGTGGTTTTCTCTCTCCAGTCGAGTGCTACGTGTTGCTCGGTTAATGGAAACGGGCGCTCTCCTCTAAATACCACTTACTGCCTAGCATCCACCCGATAACCACTGCTACTATTACAAACCCGCCGGTTAACTGTTGAACGCGGTTACACAGAGTAACGACTCTCCGCTCTTTGCTTCTCGTGGTTTCAAATGAATCTTCCTCTATGCTTCTCTTGCTCCTCTGATTGGTCTTCCCTTTGGATTCCGATAGTTCTTCTTTGGCATATATTACATGCGATGCTCCTCTTGATGCGTGTTCCTCTTTCGCTGGCTTCTCCTCCTGATGTGTGTTCCTCTTTGTTCCTTTTGATGAATTCTTCCGCTCAGTTCTTCTTGGGCATACATTACCCGCGATACTCCCGATATGGCTCCTCCGATGTGGCTCCTCCTCAATCTTCCGCTCTTACACTTGCTTCTCTTCTCTGCTTTGATAGCTCTGCTCTGATAGCTCCTCGGCTTCATATTGCCATTAATGACAATCTAGATCAACATTGTTAACTTATTTGTTAAAAAATTTAGGTACATACATACATACATATATATACCAAAATTTCATATACAAAGGGTCGTGTTTCTAGCCATATTCGTTTCGGAAACTACTAGCCTCTAGGCGTTTCATGTAACTTAGTGAACATGTTTACCCTTGAACCCATAAAAGTTGCCCTCTCTAACCCCAATGGCCACCACTGTGTCTGGGCTAGTATCCTCTAGATGAAGAGCACTTGCCCATTCCTGAACATGACCTCATATTCTCTGTTCTCTATATTTGAGACCAACAACAAGTTCTTATTATGTCCTAGTACAAACAACATGCCCTTGGCTTCCAACGTTCTTCCTAACTCGAGATGGAACTTAATGGTTCCTTCTGCCTTCACTGCATACTTGGTATCATCATCGAGCTCCACATGAACCCATGAGTCTATCTCTATTATACTGCTATGCAACTCTTGTGCTTCTATCGTATGGTGTGATGCACCATTGTCCAAGTACCAAGCACTCTTGGTGATAGTGTTGGTAGATAGACAGTAGACCAATGAGAAGTCCTCGAACTTTGTTGCAAACTCATCAAGTTGTACATCTGTTGATGCTGTTGCCTACTGTGGGTTCCCCTTCCCCTTCTTTGCCAAACACTGTGATGCATAGTGCCCATTCTTCTGGGATATGAAGCACTTGAGCTTGCTCAAGTCCTTCTTTCTTGGATGTGATTCTTCACCATTACCCTTGGAACCCTTCCCTTTACTCTTCTTGTCCAAACTGACTAGGGCTAGGTTCTTCTCTCCACCTCCTTGCACGTTGGCCTTAGATTTCTCCCAAGTCTCTTCCTGGATGTAGTGATCCCAAAGCTTTTCCCACTTGGGAAGGTGTTCTTGATTGTGGACTATTGTTAGTTTTAGGATAACAATGGTATGTTCTATGCTTAGAGCAATTTTACTTCAATTTCTTTATTAGCCCAATATCAATATCCAGTTTAGCAATCACATCAACATGATAGTAAAATGCAGATGGAACATAAACAATAACAATAGAAGACTAGCCAAGACAAGAGTACACAAGATATGGCACCAACCAGGGACAAACCCCAATGTGGTGAAACCCTTGATCAATTCTTCTTATAATTCTTCAAAAGTTCACCAGAGAGAGAGTACAATGTATAATATTCACTAGTCCAATTACAGTAAAATCTGATCAGTCAAACAGTAGAAACAGAAAGCCCTAACCAGAAAGTCAACACTGGTCAACAGGGTAGATTTCATCCTCAATTCAACTCAGTCAAACCCAGTCAACTTTGACCTCCAACAAGTCTAATTAGCCCAAAATAGTTCGAAAAAGTCTATTCAAAATTGGTCAACAAAATTCAACTCTGTGGCTAGCCCTAGTATAATCAATGCTAGTCAAACAGGAGGTCAGATTGCCTCGGTTCTTGTGCCTAGAACTGTGGCCTGCTAGAATAGAACTCCTCCACCCAAAACTGCACCAAAATAGGTCAATGCTTGGTCAACGCAGGTCAAAACATCTTCTGCAAATTTCGGTCAAATTTGGTCAACGTTGAAACAGAAAAACCCACCCTTCCCTTCGCACGCGTGGAGAGCAGCTTTTGATTTTCATACCCAATCATAGGAGAGAGAAGATGAGTGAGTGAAGTGTGTCCAAATGAGGAGGAGGCATCAAGTATTTACTATTTATAGGCAAACATTGAGGATGAATAGACGTGGCTGTTGGGCTTTTGAGCCTAGATGAGTTTGCTGGCCGACCTTGACAATTTGTTCCTAATCAAAATAAATTCACAACTTCATTTGTACATGTCAGAATGGGATGCTCTTTAGATCAATCCTACACCTCTCGGAGAGGAATCCAAGAAAAATATGAACTGCTTCATATGAGTTGTCCAATGTGAATTTTGGCCGTAGTTGCCAAATTTAACATTCTCTCTCAACTAGGGAGAACTTCACCTGCTCTGCTCTTTTGAACTATGAAGAAAGAAGAAATGATCGAGAATGTATCATACCAATCTCCACTAACCCGAAGTTAGTCTCCAATAATAGAGAGTGTTTCATACCACTCTTAACTGACCCAAAGTCAGTTTCCATTGATCCTAGATCAATATCAACATTCTAGCATAGGGAGTACGGTAGTACAAGATGCATCCATAGATAGTACTATGGTCCCTATCCTCATTTCCCTACTCATTGGCCAAATGAGAGGTACTTTCCACGAGTCCCGGATTACATGGGTAGGATGTGCCGGTAGGAGAAGGTGAACCACTCATCTTGCTCATATGCCATAGGAGAAGGTGAACCACTCAACCTATGCATATGTCACCATGGGGTATCACAAGGGAGGTGAACCACTCACCCGGTACATCGCACACCATTAGGGCAAGGTGAACCACTCACCCTATGGTAGCTTATCGCTCCCAGAAGTAGCCCAAGCCCCTTGAAGCTCCCAGAGCTCAACATCCATCTCATACAGGACTCTTATAAGAGGGTCCCTCCTCGACTCCAAGTCGTTCACGGAAGGTTAAGAATTTGACCTTTCCCAGGGGCTTCGTAAGAATATCGACGACCTGATCATTAGTCCCAATGTGTTGGAGCCTTATTGCTCCCCGTTGTACCATACCCCGAATAAAGTGGTTCCTGATATCAATATGCTTGGAGTGGTCATGAAACATGAGATTCTCCGAAAGACGAATCCCACTCTGGTTGTCGCAGAAGATCAAGGTGGTATCCAACATATGTCCAAACAACTCACTAAAGAGCTTCCTCAGCCAAACAGCTTCACAGGAGGCCAAACTAGCAGCAATGTGTTCAGCCTCAACGGTGCTCAAGGCAACCAACTTATGCTTCCTGCTCATCCATGATATCAAAGCAAAACCGAGAGAGAAGCAACATCTAGACGTGCTTTTACGATCCACCACATTGCCAGCCCAGTCTGCATCAGAGTAACCATGGAGCCTCACATTCCCGACAGTGTATCTCAATCCATAAGTGATTGTGCCTTGAAGACATCTCAAGAGATTCTCGACAGTGGTCCAATGTATGTGATGAGGCTCAACCATAAACTGGCTCAATGTATTCACTCCAAAACATATATTTGGATGAGAGTTCACCAAGAACATCAGGGCCCCATCAAGGCTCCCACGAGTTAACGATACTCAGACGGATTTCCCAAATCGGGCCCAGCAACACTTCTGCATAACTTCTTGAAGTTAAGTTCCATCGGAGTAGTCACAGACTTGCAGTCCACCATCCCAAATCTTTCAAGTATCTTCACAAAATATTTTCCTTGAGAAAGGAAAATCTCGCTTGGCGTTTCCCAGACCTCCAACCCTAAGAAGTAATGCATCAATCCTAGGTCCTTCATCTCGAATTCGGAAGCCAACTCCCTCTTACATTGATGAATAAGAGGGTCTATTATTCTCAACCTTAAAATAAAGGTTCAGATCAACTTCACTTCTCGTAAATCCCAACTTCATTAGATAGCTATAGATCCTCTCATACCAAGCCCGAGGTGCTTGTTTCAACCCATAGAGGGATTTATTCAACGTGCATACATGTGTTTCACGATCTTGAACTTCGAATCCCTCAGGTTGTTCTAAATAGACTTCCTCCTTAAGTGAACCATGCAAGAAGGCAGTCTTGACATCCATATGGTGAAGGTTCCATCTTTGCGTGGCAATAAGGGCTATAATTGAACGAATGGTGGTGTAGTGGGCAACCGATGCAAATATCTCATCATAATCTACGCCTTCCTTTTGAGAGAAGCCTCGAGCAACGAATTTGGTCTTGAACTTTTCAGCACTCCCATTAGCTCCATGCTTCATCTAGAAGAGTCATTTCGAGGTGACAACGGATTTGTCCTTGGGTCTAGGGACCACATCCCAGACATCATTCTTCATAATTGAATCATACTCTAAGTTCATTGCATCTTTCGAAACTTGGTGTTTAGCAACTTCTTCGAATGTGCAAGGCTCAGATTGAACAATGGTGCTCATAGCAGTTAAGTACTCTTGGTACCTATTCGACTCCTTGCTTTCACGAAATGTTCCCTTAGGTGCAGCATGTCTCTTGGCATCTTCGAGAGTCTCCTTAAGCCATGAGGGTCTCCTTTTTGATGAGGAGGGCTCATGAGGGGGTGGATCAATGGGATCCATTGGTCCTTCAACATCGGACATCTGCTCATCCTACGATTCTCCTTGATTTCTGGAATGTGCTTCTTTGTCCTTCCTTGGAAGAGGAATGTTACTAATCTTCCCAAGGGCAACATCCTCATCGAAAGTGACATCATGACTTATCTCAGTTCTCTTTGACCAGGCACATAGATTCTATATGCCTTAGAAGTTTCACTGTAGCCCACAAATGTTCCTTTCTTCCCGGAAGCATCCAATTTGCTTCTCTTTTCTTTCGGCACATGAAAATATATGGGGCTACCAAAAATTCTAAAGTGAGAAACATCAAGTCTTTTACTAGTGAAAACTTCTCCGGGAGTTTTGGAGTCCAACGCTTGATGAGGGCATCTATTTTGAACATACACGACGGTGTTTGCAACTTTAAACCATAAGAATTTTGGAAGGCTTTGATCATGAAGCATGGCATGAGTGGCTTCTACGATAGATTGGTTCTTCCTTTCAGCGACACCATTTTGCTCAAGAGTATATGCAGTAGTAGTCTCCCTCTTAATGCCAACTTCTCTACAATAATTTTTGAACTCATTTGATTCGTATTCGGTTCCATTATCGGTCCTCAATATTTTGATCTTTTTCCCGATTTGTTTTTCGATCAAAGCTTTGAAAGAACAGAACCATGAGAATACTTCGTCCTTCTTCTTCAAGAAATATATCCAAGTCTTGTGAGAGAAATCATCCATAAAGATGGCATAATATAAATATCCTCCCAATGAGTTCATGGGTATTGAACTAAATAGATTAGAATGAATGGATTGCAATATGTCAGTAGTCTTGCTATCACTTGAGGGGAATGGTCCCCTTGTATGCTTTCCTTCGACACACCCTTGACAAACACCTTCATGTTCTACTTTAAATTTGGGTATACCTATCACCATTTTCCTCACATTAGGTAGAGCCTTATAATGTAGATGAGCAAACCTCCGGTGGCATAATTCAGATTGAAGTGATGTGTCGCAAGACATAGTTCCCAATGGGCTTCCCCCAACTTGATATAGGCTATCAACCCTGAAGTCAAGTGTAAATGCATCTTTGAAATTTTTATTCCACACATGTACCTTTACATTGATGAATGCCACCTTGAATCCTTTGTCCTCCATCACTGAGATAGATACCAGGTTCTTCTTTAGATTGGGTACATATAGTACTTCTTGTAGATGAATGGTGTTACCTCGATTCAATTGAAGAGTTACATTCCCAATTCCTTTCATGGGGTAGGTGGCATTGTTTCCAAGGATAATTTCTAAATTTTTATCACTTTCAATCAGATTTGAAAGAGCTTCCTTATATCTGTTGAAGTGCTTTGAGGCACCACTATCAATCAACCAATTTCCCAAAGTGTCCGAAGGAGATGCAGTAGAAAGGGCAGATATAAGATAGAATTATTTTTGCTTGTTATCAACAACATTAGATTCATCATACCTGGTGTTTCTTGATCTTTTGGGAGGGTGACCATTTCCTTGATGAGAAGCAAGAGCATTCCTTTCTCCTTGGTTATTGAATCTGCCATTCCTTTGATTGTTGTTGCCCTGAAATTGTTGTTGTTGTGGTTATCATCATCATGAAGTATCACTTCTATTAGGACACTCCCTTGCATAGTGACCAAACTTGTTGCAAATGAAGCATCTTCCCTTCCTTCCATTTTTGAAACTCGACCTTCCTTGACATTGCTTCTTTGAACCTGCATTGTTCTTCTTTTTAGCATGAGTGGAGAATGCAGTAGGATCATTCCTATTTGAAGGCATATCATGTTCCATCATCCTTGTTTCTTCTTGAGAGCATCTAGTCAACAATTATTCAGAACCTCGAATCCTGTCGTTGTTAAGAATAGTAGTGTTGAACATGTGCCATTCACAAGGGAGACCTCCAAGGGCAATGAGGGTAAGCTCCTTATCAGTAATAGCTTCTCCAATCGAAAGAAGATCATTTTTGATCTCTGTAATCCTCATGAAGTAGGATTGAATATTTTCATTTCTTCCTTTCTTTATATCCTTCAGGCTTCAACTTGTTCTCAAGGAAAAGAATTTGATTTGCATTGCTAGAATTGAACATGCCAACCAACCTATCATATATCTCTTTTGACATGTTCAAATTGGAAATGTAAGCAACTAAATGCTTATGAATAGAATTCCTGATGATATTCTTGGCTTTGAATTCACCCTTATTGTATTTGGTCTTGGCAGCAGCCGATGCGTTAGGAGGTTTTGAAATCTTTCCCTGCACATAATCCATCACATCTTGCTCTTCTAATGTCAAATCAAGAGACATCTTCCATGCATGATAATCAGACTTATCATGAAGCTTATCATCAGACTTGAAGTAGGATGTGGAGGCCATTGAATCTTGTCTTTGATTAGTGATTGCTCTTCTCACTCTTTCTTGGGCTTTGTCTTCACCTCAGCTTTGATACCATGTTAATTTTAGGATAACAATGGTATGTTCTATGTTTAGAGCAATTTTACTTCAATTTTTTTATCAACCCAATATCAATATCCAGTTTAGCAATCACATCAACATGTTAGTAAAATGCAGATTGAACATAAACAATAACAGTAGAAGACTAGCCAAGACAAGAGGATACAAGATATGGCACCAGCGAGGGACAAACCTCAATGTTGGAAACCCTTGATCAATTCTTCTTCTAATTCTTCAAAAGTTCAGCAAAGAGAGAGTACAATGTATAATATTCACTAGTCCAATTACAGTGAAACTCTGATCAGTCAAACAATAGAAACAGAAAGCCCTATCCAAAAAGTCAACGCTGGTCAACAGGACAGATTTCTTCCTCAATTCAGCTCAGTCAAACCCAGTCATCTTTGGCCTCCAACAACAAGTCTAATCAGCCCAAAACAGTCCAAAAAAGTCCAGTCAAAACTGGTCAACAAAGTTCAACTCTGCGGCTAGCCCTAGTACAGTCAACACTGGTCAAACAGGAGGTCCGATTGCCTCAGTTCTAGTGCCCAGAACTGCAACCGCACCAAAATAGGTCAATGCTTGGTCAACGCTAGTCAAAACAGCTTCTGCAATTTTTGGTCAAATCTGGTCAATGCTAAAACAGAAAACCCTTCCTTCCCTTCACACGTGTGGAGAGCAGCTTTTGATTTTCGTACCCATTCAAAGTAGGAGAGGGAAGATGAGTGAGTGAAGTGTGTCCAAATGAGGAGGCATCATGTATTTATAGGCAAACGTTGAGGATGAATAGATGTCACTGTTGGGCTTTTGAGCCTACATGAGTTTGCTAGCTGACCTTGACAATTTGTTCATAATCAAAATAAATTCATAACTTCATTTGTACATGTAAGAATGGGATGATCTTTAGATCAATTCGACACCTCTTGGAGAGAGGAATCCAAGAAAAATATGCGCTGCTTCATGTGAAGTTTGGCCCTAGTTGCCAAATTTAACAACTCCTTTAACAAATGGTTCCCATGACTTGGGAAAACCGTTTAGTGCCATATTTATGAGCTCTACATCGTCCACCTTCTCCCTAGTTGTTGCAAGCTGATCACATGTTTGAGTGATCCTAGTGATATAGTTGGTAATGTTATTAGTCTTTGACATTTGAATGGATCTGCACTTATTTCTCAAGATCATCGTCCTGTTCATGTTATCATTCTGGAACAAGTCCACTAGAGCTTTGAACATCTCCCTGGCTGTTTTCATCTCAGCTAAGTGAGAGATCAAGTTATCTTTCATGACATCCATGATGATCCACTGAGCTTTAATGTTTTTCTTTTCATGTGCTGCCAATTGCGTTGCATCTGTTGGTGGTTGAATTTCCTTATCAACAATCTCCCAAAGGTCATTTTCTTTCAGCAGTGAGGCTTAAGGTAACTTTTGCCTTTTAAGGTAAGAAGTTTGAAGCCCCATTCAACCTGTCTTCAAACCTAAAATTTGTTGCTACCATTACTAGATCTGATAATTTTTGGCTCTATGCTAAGCGCTTCAGCACCCACAAGAATAATAATGCTACCGGTTTATGGATTTGCTAAGAGATCTTTTTGTGGATCTGTGTTTTGGTCCTCTGTAAAACACCCACATTTTTTTTCCAAACTCTTTCCTGGTATGGTCTCTGTGTTTCCCTCTGAAGAATGACCTCAACCTAATCTACTGACTGATCCATGCAAAACTTTGAAATCAACCTTCCTCTCGGAGTGTGAGCTTTGACACCATGTTAAATTTTCCTAACACCAAAATTTGATAAACTATTTTCTTGTGATTTCCTTTAACTCCCCTTGCCTTTTAAGCTAAGAAGTTTGAAGCCCCATCCAACCTGTCTTCAAACCTAAAGTTGGTTGCTACCATTACTAGATCTGATAATTTTTGGCTCTATGCCAAGTGCTTCTAGCACCCACAAGAAGAATAATGCTACTGGTTTATAGATCTGCTAAGAGATCTTTTTGTGGATCTGTGTTTTGGTCCTGTAAAACACCCACATTTTTTTTCCAAATTCTTTGCTGGTATGGTCTGTCTTTCCCTCTGAAGAATGACCTCCAACTAATCTACTGGCTGATCCATGCAAAACTTTGAAATCGCCCTTCCTCTCGGAGTGTGAGTTTTGACACCATGTTAAATTTTCCTAACACCAAAATTTGATAAACTATTTTCTTGTGATTTCCTTAAGGTAACCCTTGCCTTTTAAGGTAAGAAGTTTGAAGCCCCATCCAACCTGTCTTGAAACCTAAAATTGGTTGCTGCCATTACTAGATCTGATAATTTTTGGCTCTATGCTAAGTGCTTCTAGCACCCACAAGAAGAATAGTGCTACTGGTTTATAGATCTGCTAAGAGATCTTTTTGTGGATCTGTGTATTGGTCCTGTAAAACACAAACACTTTTTTTTTCCAAACTCTTTCCTGCTATGGTCTCTGTCTTTCCCTCTGAAGAATGACCTCCACCTAATCTACTGGCTGATCCATGCAAAACTTTGAAATCGACCTTCCTCTCGGAGTGTGAGCTTTTACACCATGTTAAATTTTCCTCACACCAAAATTTGATAAACAATTTTCTTGTGGTTTCCTTGCTGCTGAAATTTAATACAGCTGACAGAAATTTAATACAGCTGCAGAAAATGCACACGCTGAAATTGTTAACTAACAAATAAAATAACTAGTGGAAGCAAATGAAACCATAAAATATTTTTGCCTTCCAAATTTGTTATTTCATTAAGATATTATTCAGCATATAAGGGCTTTAGCCTTTCCCAACTAGGAACACAAACTGTCCACTGAGAAAAATAAATGCAAGCGAAAACAAAAAATCTGATTTTCACTGGGCATCTGTGCGGCCTGTACAACCCACTATAATTTCCTGGATCAACCCTCTGGACTTATTGCCCTCTTGGCTTTTTGTGCGATACCTGTACTACTCAATGTTTTAAAACTCCGACTCCGGTTCAGAAATGGCCGAGGGTCGGCTTTGACTCCAACTCGTTATAGACTCGGCTGGTTTGATTTCAATGACTTGGTCGTTGTAAAAAATACATTAAATATTTTTATTTTATTTTTTATAAAAAACACAATTTTAAAGATTTTCATTCATGTTTCCAAACGCAAAGCTTTAGAACATAGAGAGAAGACAACATATGATCAATGTAGGATTATGAATATATCCATTATATCAAAATGGTATTCAGTGCACTGTCCAATACAAAGTTCATACTTAGCCACCAATGCCAGGATTATTTTCTGCTTCAGCCTAAGGACAATCACTAGACTACAACAACAATAATACCAATTCTCTGCCCCTATTGAAGTCTCAAAACTCTTGATTTAATTTTGGTCAAGCTCTAGAACAATCAGAGGTAAATATGTATTTATTAGTCCATTGCCAGAATGTTTTCCTTTTTAAAAACATTGTATGGCTCAATGCAGTGTTTCAGTTTTCTAATTCATGCTACTAGGATAACCATACTTCGGCCTTGTAATTTTCAAAACTTTCTCACAATGATAGATTACTTTAGGGCTATAAATATGCAGTGAACAACAACCCAACCATTGATATGTAGGAGGCAAAACAACTTTTCACAAATGTGCTTCAGGATTTTTGTCAAAGAGCCGAACAGGCCGAGTTGTTACCAAGCCGGCTGAGTCATTACCGAGTCGGCGGAGTTGTTACTGAGTCGACCGAGTCAATGACTGGCTCAGTAAAAACCTGACCAATCATTCCGTTTCGGCCACCGAGTCGACTCGGCGAGGGAGTCGACTACTACTGTATGATTGTGCTGTACGATTGCACTCTTTGGCCTGTTGCATGAACTTTTTGCAACACCTATATGGTTGTATGGTTGCACTCTTGGCCTGTTTCACACTCGTTGGACAAATTCTGTGCAACACTTGTGCAACTATACTCTTGCCTTTTTGCATGAACTTTGCACAACACCTGTGCCACTGTACTCTCACCTGTTGGGCGGCTGAATCTTTTTGCTGCTGATTTCTCCTGCTTATACTCTCCTTCTTTGGACTTTATCTTTGGAGGAAACTCCTTTATCACCCTTGCTATGATCTCCTTGGATCACTATCCTTTGAGACTCAACTTCACAATGTCTTTTGTGTTCAACTTCACTATGTGTCTTTGCCTTTCACCTTGCCTTGCTTTTATAAGCTTGAGTTGTTGATCTAATCCATAATCTAATTTTTAATGTGATCAATAGTTGAGATCTAATCTCAACTCACTTGAGACCAATGGTTGAGATTCATCTAATTCACTAATACAAAATCCTTTTCATTTTATTAGTTTAAACTTTTTTCTTATAAAAATTAATAAATCTTTTATTAAAGTAATTTTGCTTGGTTGAAGTCTTTGGATGACTTCCACACATCCAGACACTTAAACTTGTGCAAAAGTACTTGTCCCATGCTACACATATCAATATTTTCAACACTGCCTCTTAAGAACGCAAAAATATTTGATGATACCCTTTATTTTGTGTATCCAATATGGATACAAAACCGCTGCTAATACAAGTTTACAAGGCCACTAATGTTACATTATCTTTGAGCTTCATTCTCCAAGGTACAACCAAAGATTGTTAGAAAACTGTCTTCACCTTTAGGTTCTTGTAGAACTTTTGCCATCATACTCATATATGTAGGCAATGAGCCTCCATTACTGCCAACTTACTTGGACAACTTTTGATGCAAGGTTCTGTTATGGACTTTAAGTAGATACAATTGTAATAACGATAACAAGTTTTTATTTAGGCTAACCCTTAACCAACATGCTAATAATGAGGTTTTCTTGCAGTTTTCATAAGCATGGTTTTACTTGGGATTACCCAAACCTAAGCTACCAAGATTGCATTCCTGGTCCAAAAGTGTTATTGAGACAACCCAAAATTAATCTTGGGATGTTTCAACTTTCAACCTGTTGTCGTACATAATTTCTAGGCACTGTGACAATGACTCAGATCAGGGGTTGTTACAGTAATCCCCAATCACTCTGTTTGAGTTGTCTCCCAATAATAGACTAAGGGGGGTAGACCTTATGGAAATGGAAAAAGGAAAAATTAGTTGGGAATCAACCAACCTGGGAGACACAGTTAAGCAACCAACATTTGTTTTAGATTACGCAATATTTTAAAGATTCAAAATGATTTGAAGAAAGTGATACCAGTGCTTTGTGGAGTCAACTATTTTTCGAAAAAAATAAGGTTCAAGCAAAGGATGGAAAATTGCTGTTGAAAAGACTCGACTGTCTCATATGCTAACGCAAAATTTAAAGCTATGTGGAATGCAAGGACTTGGTTAATTTTAGTTAAATGAGGGCATAAAATTATATCTGAAATATGCCTTAAATGTTGCTCAACTTAAGCCTCAGAAAAGTGGTGATCCAAATGTGAAAGCAAGTACTAATACCAACACTGCAAAATGTAAAATCTTCACAAATAATTACTGAAATGCACAATGGACTGAAATGTAAATTGCTGGAATAAAACACCATTAAATTCAAAAATTCATTTGTATGAAATACTCAATCAGAGATCATTATATGCATAAGTAAAACTCGCATGAACATGTAAAAAAAACAAATGTATTTCTGAAATTAAATTAAGTGCTTAAACTCAGATTACATTAATGAAATACCAGTGTAGAAATTTGCGCTTAAAACAAATGTTAATACCAACAATATATTTTAAAACAACAGTCTTGTAACCATGCAATATTCCGAAATTTCTATGCATAACAACAAAAAAATATATAGTTAAGAAAATTTCCGAGTTTAATTATTTCTGATCTATTAATGTATTTGATCTAAAAAACTTAGAAATAAACTACCGAACAACAGTAAAACAATTTTCAGAAATTTGTTTGCAAAAGTTACTGAAACTAACTTTTATTTCATCAACTATACAACAATGAAAAATGTAAATTAAATTTGCTGCTAAATTCAGAAAATTTCTGAGTTTAACTTTTTTTGATCTATTAATGTATTTGATCTAAAAACTTAGAAATAAACTACCGAACAACAGTGAAACAATTTTCAGAAATTTGTTTGCAAAAGTTATTGAAACTAACTTCTATTTTAACAATTTAACAATAAAAATGTAAATTAAATCTGTCGCTAAATTCAGAAAATTTCTGAGTTTAATTCTTTTTGATCTATTGATATATTTGATTTAAAAACTCGGAAAATTACTAAAAAAACAGTGAAATAATATTCAGAAAATAGCATGCAAAAGTTTTTGAAAGTAATTATATTTCTGAAATGTAATGCAGTGAAAGATGCAAACTAATTCACTGCTAAATTTCAGATAACTAAAATTTTATGCCAGTATTAATCTTGCTTTCAATGAGATCAATGAAAAAGGTAAGGGTTTAGAAGATGTGCACCAATCAACCCCTAGGTGCTTGAAGACACTTGAAGATGGGTTTTCCAAGTCACTGAAAATTCTCCAGTGCAAATGCCAAACTCAGAAAATTTTGAGAAAATTTTGTTAATTTTGTTTTTGGGAAATTTTAGGAAAAATTGAGGAAAGATTTACTGAGAAAATTATGGTGAAGAAGGCTGCAAAGATGAGAGGCTTGAGGGTGGAATGATAGAGGCTGAGAATGACGTTGGAGATGGCCAGCGCAGGGCCTCAAGGCCCTAAAAACATTTACCCATGATCCTTTTGAAATTTCTCTTCAACATGCAAACAAAATGGAGATGCCCTCTGGGGCTCAGGTTTCTCTCCTGAATCCACAAAAATCACTTGCAATTTTCAGATTTTTTTCCTGCACAAATAAAAGACAAAAAACCCAAAAGCATGTATATATAAAAATATGAAATACCCAGAACCCCAATGAATTAGAAATTTGCTATTTATAAATCTACAATAATATTTTATAGATTTATAACAGATCTATAGATCCAAGCCCTCTGTTAGCCATATTTAAACAAAATTTTGCACCATATTTAGAAATAAATTTGAAATTTTAAAGAAGCACAAGCCTAAGAAAAACCTTGCAAGTAAAATATTCTATAAAATGACTTCAAAAATTAAAAAGATAGTGGGCTTTTTTAGATTCTATACACTGAAAGTCGGTCCAAATGAGGACTTCCCCAAATGCCCAACATTCTGAATGATAAATTCTGCACACTTAAATCTGCTTGTTAGATTAATAGAGATATAAAAATGATCATAAAATTATCAAGAAATAGAAATACTTGCTACTTTTATCAAATTAAAATGATATTCTAATAAACTCAAAAATTTGTGCAAGATACCTGTACACAGATCAATTCCCAAAGGCTATTAACCAGGAAATGCAAATAAAAGCAGCAAGTATTAAGAACAATATTACCACATAAATCTGAAATAGGAACAACATGATCTGAAACCCCAAAGTCTTTGCGTTTTATTAACTAGAAAAAGTTACAAGAGCTTTCTTAGAGCAAGTACACGATTCTGAAATCGGATGAAATAATGGAGAGAAGCCTCTCATTTATAGAAAAATTCTCCAACGACTAGTTGGCTTGATCCCTGTCAAAACAATCTCAATCGTTAATGAAGATCAAATGATTTTTTAATCATCACAGTTGAAATAAAATTACTTTTTGAGGAAATTCGAATTTCACTTTTAATTAACTCAAAAATGACTATTTTGAGTTAATTTCTGGAAAAAGTTGACTGACTTAACTACTATTGCCCAAGGGTTCAAAATATCTTGAAATTTTCAATATTCCCTTGGCCGGAGACCTCCAAAAATTAGAACTTTAAAACCCAAGAATTTTAAATGTTGGAGAATTTAATTTTTCTTAGGACCTAAATTAATTAAATTTCTAGCTTTAGCATTTTAATTTATTTTAGCTATAAATTTTAATTAGTTGATTCATGAGGGGATTATTAATTTTTCCAACCCTCTAATATTTAACCATGATGTCTAGCTATGAGGGACCATGCACTAAATATTTTTTTACATGAAATATTACAATTCTAACCCATGAAGGGGGAAAACATCCGTTCGTTATAGACTCTTAATAATTACCTATTTGTGCGACACAAAATATGATCTAGTAGACTATGTGACTTGTAATAAAATAATCTAACCAAATAGTTTTTGTTTTTGTTTTGTTTTGTTTTATTTTTTTCAATTATATTATTGTTTTTCAGTAAAAAACTAATTCTATTAAGAGGAAGGTAAAAAATATTTACAATGAGGCAGAAGCCTCAACATAGAACCACTAAGTTCTTTCTGGAAAAACAAAACTGCCCCAGAAGTGGGGAAACTAGTTTGGAATTGCAAAAACCAGGCTAAAGACCAAGAGAACAACAACAAAACCAAAATGAGGACTTGAAAATTCACCATTCTGAAACAGCGGAAAGACCAGATAGAACTGCCTGACCAGAGTACTTGATACAAAACCACTGAAAACAAGACCTGACTATTCAGCAAAAGGAATCTGAGGTGGCAAAGGGAGAGCCACGTGTCGTCACATGGGGAAATCTTTGTCTGGCGCTTCCTCGATGATTGGACAAGCATTTCCATACCAAGCTTCACCTTCTGTCGCCACATCAGCGTTTGCCCCGCTAGCTGGAAGACCAGTCCCCAGAGGTATGCCACGTGCACTGCCCATGATGGTATCAGGAGCATTGCCACCTGGGTTCTCCAAAACCGGAGGAGTGCCACTTGAACTGCCGACGAAATACGACGAAATATTAGCACCCTGAGCGCTGCCATCTGGGTGCCGGGTGTAGCCTTCAGAGCCCTCATCAATCTTCTGGTCGACACGCCGGGCGACTCTGCCTTCATCCAGCGGAGGCTGCTCAGGGCCCAAACTAAATTCCATTCTGTGAACATTCTGAGTTTGGTCCGTAGAGAGATGCGCAGTAGCACTACGCTGGTTTTCTTCTTCGGAAAAGATAATGGTGATATTAGCCGAGATGAGAGGCCGATTCATGTTGCTCTCAAACCGGAAATGGTTCGAGTGGAAAGCAGAGTGAGGGAGGTGACGGCTAGGCGGACTGGGAGGGAGCGAGCTGGTCTGAGAAGGAGGCGGAGCCTCATTGTGTTCAACCTGAGAGCGAGTGCTGCCCCCACGGTTTCCTCCTCTGCGACTCTACATGCGATGTCGAACCATCACGCTGTGCTGAATGTGAAGCTCTGGAGAATTGAGGGCTTGGGCAGAAATTTGAGAATGAGCAGAGGGAGCCTGGGCAAGGTTCAAAGGGAAGAATTGGGAATGGGAATAATGGAAACCATTGCCAAAGGCAAGACAGTAGAGTAGGCAACAACGTTTTCCTACCACAGTTCTGTTGCAGGGGATTTCTACCTGGAGCGGGCAAACACTGAGAAATGAAGGGCAAGCGGAGGTGTTAATGGGCTCCATAATGGATTGATCTGTCTAGAATCCCCGGCAAGAGCGAGCATTAATGTAATTCTGCAAGCTGGCCTGCGTTCGCTTAAGATGAGAATTCATGTACCAAGGCCTGGCCTGGGAGGAAGCGCTAGCCACCAGTTGGCTGGGCCAAGCGCCGACATTCCAACGTCCCTGCATTAATGCATAGTTAATTCACCCGAATTCGGGTAATCTAATCAAGTAGTTAAAATTATTCCCAAATCACTTTTATAGAGTCTCGATAAATAACACTAGGACTCATTTAAAATTTTTACGACAAAATCCACTCTAGCATTGGGGTGAGGTTGGAGGTAAAAACTCTGCCGATCATCTGCCGACATTCCAACGTCCCTGCATTAATGCATAGTTAATTCACCCGAATTCGGGTAATCTAATCAAGTAGTTAAAATTATTCCCAAATCACTTTTATAGAGTCTCGATAAATAACACTAGGACTCATTTAAAATTTTTACGACAAAATCCACTCTAGCATTGGGGTGAGGTTGGAGGTAAAAACTCTGCCGATCATCTGTGTTTAGAAACACACATGAATCGGTGAGACTAAAAACATCCTAGGATAGAAATTATCATTAGAAAAATAAATTTACCTAGGTTGTTACATACATTTGTCTTACTAGGAGCATTTACATTACAAAATGCAAAATGGGTTTCAAAACTCCAATGTACATATTAGATGATAATGATGAATCTGTGGATCATCTGAATGCTCGGACATGATGGAAATCCATGCGTGAGAAAATGAACGGGTATGGGGTAGTTGACATGGAGTGGTCAACATTTGGATCTACTTGGGGACATGTTGCTTCATCAAAGGAATGTGAGAATCCAGAATCTGCACTCAAAGAAAACACAAAATGAGATAAGTAGCGTCTATCTAAATATAATCCAAAAATCATCATATAACACTATATAAAATAGAAGCTCTGTAACAATTCTACAAACATGAAATGTAAACTTAATCTAAGAACATAAATAAAATGCTAAAATGACAAGGTGTAGGGTTAGAAATACAATACAAAGGATGCCCCATGGCATCATATGTCATCTTTGAAGAATAACTTGAGCATTTGGCCATTTGCAGTTAAGTCAAGTGGTTCACCATCCAATCTGCTCAAGTGGAATGAATTTGGACCAACAATGTCTCGAATGATGTAAGGTCCCAGCCACAAACTGTCAAATTTATTATGCTTTCCCGGCTTTTCATTTTTGCGATCCCATAGTAAAACCATATCTCCAACCTGCAAAGATCTACACCGAGAAGATTTGTCAAAGCTTTTCTTAATGTTAGACTGATTTTTGCATATATTATCAAAAGCTTTCCTGCAGGTTTCATCCAACTCCACAATTTGATCAATCCTGTTTTGGACAACATCTTTACCACTAGGAAAATACTGAAGGAGTTGGTAAGCTAGGGTGCAACAAGGAGATCTGGATCAATCAATATTAGGGCTTGATCTGTCGGATCAGATCCATATTATGTGTTTTCCTCACTTTCAGCGATTTTCGCATTAAGGGAACCCAAGTAGGTTGTGATCATTAATAATGAAGAATTGTTGATTGGGAAGAATTAGTTTGTGTAATGTGTGATTGAGATTGGTTGTGCTTTCGATGAATATCTTTATGTAGGTTAATAACCCAATTGTGCTTTTATTCAGTTTATCTGAGATAGTCTACTAGGTTAATAAATTGCTAGTTGTTGGGTTCAAAAATTTAATATATTAGGGGAATAAATGTCACTTAACTAATAAAACTCCCAATGACAATTTCTATTTGCTTAGGTGGGAAATTCTCTATGAACCTAGCATTAGCAAATGGGAAATTGCTGTGCATGAAGGTGGCCTTCCTGACGGGAATCTCTATGATCATAGAGTTAAACTGCATCATGGAGTTCTCTATTAAACATAGACATGTCTTGATTTAAATAAGAGCACAGGTGATGTTGTGGAAGTGGGATAAACACCTTTATTGAATGCTAAGGTGTTTGTAGTCATGGAGCTGTAGAACTAATTATACACTAATTGACCTCTAGCTGAGTGTTGTATGTTGATGAGGATCATTGGTGATGAAGGTGGTAAAACTTCAATAGATCTAGATAAATTGTGTTGATGAAGTAACCATGGTTGGATGTCTATATTTAAGATAAGGTGCTATATATTCTCATGATTGTGAGTGTCAAAAGAAATTTCATGGAAGAGTGTCCCAAAGAGATCTTCCTTGCTATCATTGAGTATTTTTGAAGAAAGAATACTAGAAATATCACTTTCAGATGCTGCAAAAAGTTGTGGAGCTTCATTCAGTATATCCATCCTCTTTCTCAATTGATATATGAGAAGCTTTGAAATGATGATATGTAGTAACAAATGTGTCGTCTGCTTGTGCAAATTATTCACGAAGATGTGGATCTTTAGTCATTGTGTGGGCAAAAGGTATGTATAATGTTGACATTTGTGTCAAATTGGATTGATTGTGGTTGAAATGGAATTACAGGTGTTCCTCTTTTCTGAGCCAACATTACTTTAAACATTTCTATCAAGTTTTTCATGCATCATTGTTGTATCATTATCTATATAGGAGTTTCAGATATTTTCATTTGAATACGTTATGGTTGTCATTTTTGTCGCACAAGAACAAAAGAAAAAATCAGATGTGCATTAGTAAGGAAAAAAACATTTTAAAATAGTTAAAATAAATTGCAAGGTGGCTACTTCTCATCTACAAATATGCAACATTCTTTGTGCATTCTCTGAATCAATGTTATCAGAACCGAACCAGAATACCTTGTGGACCAGGAATTGGATCAAAACTTGTGAAAAAATGGACCAAAAAACAAGCTGACCAAAAACACATAAAGTATTCAAATTTTAAAGAAAAGCATATATGTATTCATGTGCATCCATATGAATCCAAACCATTTATACACATAAGCAAAAGTTTTATGTTATGAATATAATTCATAACAAGTGAATAAATAAAATAAATGTAAATATTAAATAATCAAATATTGATTATGTTAAATAGTCTAAGTTAAGTGAAAAGGCATGTATAAAAGATATGCCTAGTCACGAAAGGGCACCTACTTAGGTATATATATGCAGGTCTTCATTGCAACATTAATCACTTATATATTTTTATATAATAAATTATTACTACAAATACCTCGTGTATTTTTACGTTTAAGTCAACAAGCTATCACTATTGATGCTTCAGTGGTATCAGAGCCATGGCGCATAATATAATCAGGCGCGTTTTTAAATGTTGTTCGCCGCACAATATGCCATTACGTTCACATCCTGAATCCATGGAGAAGTTTAGTAAAATTCAAGAAGCATTTCAACATTTAGAAAAATCATATGCAAAAGTTAAAGCATGTCGAAAGGAAAGTGATAACAAGGAAAATGATCTAGATGATGATTCTAATGAAGCTTATACAGATCAAGATGAGGATTTCGATAAAGCTGATCTTGATGTGAATGAGGATGATCTAGATCAAGATAATGATTCTAATGTAGCTGATATAGATCAAGAAGATTATAATGTTGAAAATCCAGATGAAGTTGATCTTGATGTGGATGAGAATGATATAGATTAGGATGATGATCCAAATGAAAATGATGTCGATGAAGATTATGTAGATCAAGATAATGACCCAGATGAAGATGATGTGGATGAGGACTATCTTGAGAAACAAGAAAGATGTGAGGCCAAATTTCTGTGGGAATCTGAGATGATAAAAAATAAAGGTAGGTGAGTTAAAAGCTAAGGAGGTGCCAACATCTCTAAATTCTGTTGATTGCTTCTTGTTGCAATTCGGGTCATCATTTTTCATCTGGCACGGGAACTCCAGTTCATTGGAGCAACAACAACTGGCGACCATATATGTAGACTTTATGAGACCTGGTGTTAATTTAAATCATGTGAAGGAAGGGACGGAAACAACAACTTTCTGGTACGCATTGGGTGGGAAGCAAAGCTATTCAAGCAAAAGAGAAGCCCAGGAAATCAACAGGGACCCTCATTTATATGCTTGCACTTATGAAAAAGGAACATTGGAGGTTACTGAAGTCTTCAATTTCAGTCAAGATGACTTGTTAATAGAGGATATCATGATCCTTGATACACATTTCGAGGTCTTTGTTTAGGTTGGCCAACATGTAGATATCAAACAAAAGCAGCAAGATTTTGAGATTGGCCAAAAGTACATGGAACAGGAAACACTGTTAGAAGGTTTATTGCTAGATATATCGCTTTACAAAGTTGAGGGGAATGAGCCTTCTTTTTTTACAAATCTTTCTGCATGGGATTCAGCAAAAGCTGCTATTTAGGGAAACTCATTTCAGAAAAATCTTGTTACTCTCCAAGGTATACCTATACAGGCTATAAAGAACTTAAAAAAGCAAGTCTCAAGAATTGATGCTCGCTCGTCTGAGAGTCCACCACGTAGTTCTGACAGCTCCAATGATTCAAAACAAAGTGGCCCAACTCAGAGAGCTTCAGCATTAGTTGCCCTGTCATATGTTTTCGGTTCAAACAGTGGGAGTAAAGCTGCACCATGAGCTACGAAGGCATCTATCTCTCCCTCCAATCAATCTTCTCAGAGAGCAGCTATAGTTGCAACATTATCCATAGTTTTGAATGCTAAACTTAAAAGAATCTCTCCCACAAGGACAATAGTAGGTGGTGAACTAATACCTATCTTCCCAAAGTCTCATGCTGCACATATTCTGGGATTTAAATTCCAGTACTACCAACGTCAAGATGTAAATGAGCCTGTACCTGATGGACTATACAGACTTACAACAAAACTAGTGAAGGCAAATTTTATTGACCTTGATAACATATATGCACATTTACTTCCCAAGGATGAAGAAGCATTTGAGCATTATGAAGAGATCTCAAAAAAGTAATTGGATGAGGCACTTTATAGGGTTAATTCACAAATAGTAGTCAAGATTGTACTACCCTTTGAATCTGCTGCAAGCAATCCCATGTCAATGTCAGTCCTCTCTTCCAAGAAAGTAGAAACTCCAGCGAGTGCTCATGATGCAGTACCCAACAGAGTTGGAAAACCCAAAAAATATGTTTTTAACAATCCGTTTTTAGATCTGAATGATGGGATCAACAGAACATGTAAGATGTTTCTAGGCCTTCCCCAACCACACGTGAGGTATTGCAGTTCCCAGTTGAGTTCAGGTTTTTTAACACTCAAGAAGCCACTAGGAAATGGACATTTCAGTGTCTGTTACAAAGTTTTGCATGTTCTCGACCACTGCTATTATGCACTTAAATTTCGATATGACCTCTTACAACCCAAAAATGAGAAATTTGTGCCTGCCCATGCTGAGATTCAAGTCGATAATATATCTTCAACCATGCCACAAATTGCTATTATGTTCCAGACAGGCTTTGGAAAACTTTTCAGGATTCAAACTGCAACATCGACACCTCTCGACAGACATCTACATACGTCCAGCTACCATTGCAACATCGACACTTTTGGACGAAGTCCTATCCGCTAACCTGACGCTACAACCCGCTGTGTTCACAAGCGCAATTAACTTTCCCGTGCTGATCCCTAGTGCTCGACATACCTGTCTGATCCCGTTGCTCCACGCTTTTGCCCTGCCACTCTAACTTCTCACCTTTCCGATAGCCTGACAAACTCCATTCCTCTCGTCCACGTTGCCGAATTGATACCAGTCAATGTTGCAACGTAAATTTGCGTAGGTTGGTGTATCGAATTGTCGTGTTCCAGGTCAAAGGGCGGGACGTTAGTAATGTTGGCTGGAGAAACTATACATTATTCGATACACCTTATTTAATATACAAGTCAGGGCTAAATTAACCTCACGGGCTCAATATACAGTTCGAGCAAAATTAACCTTACCTTACGGGCTTTAATATACAGTCATGGTTAAATAACAGTTGGGCTAAATTGGCGTTGCGGGCTCAAAAACATTAGCAAAGCCTATGTAACATATAAATTAAATTAACAAAATCAAATAAATTTAATTAATTTGAAATATATATATAATATATATTATAATATATATATATAATGCAACTATTTAACACATAAATAAGTTGCAAATAAAACATATGAACAGAAACTCATATAATACATATACTTAAGGTAATTAAAATTAATTTAATTATTTAATTAAAAAATAAATCAAAATTAATTTTTTTTTTAATAAAATATATAATATATAATATAGTAATATATATTATATATCAATCAGTGAACAAAATAATTGAAAAAAAGAAAAGAAAAAATGGTTTTATATTATTATAGTATAATATATAAACCAAGGGAATATGCAGATTATACAATGAGAGACATGATTATAATACATCAAAGTTTGACAGACACTAAGTGAAAGAAAATCGACAAACGTTAAAGCTTTGGAGGACAAAACTTCTAAAGGAAAGGGGCCTATGCTTATGAATATAATTCATAACAATAAATAAATAAAATAAATGTAAATATTAAATAATCAAATATTGATTATGTTAAATAGTCATTAAGTCAAGTGAAAAGCCGTGTCTAAAAGACATGCCTAGTCACGAAAGGACTGCCGTTTAGGTACATATATGCGGGTCCTCGTTGTAAAATTCATCACTTATACATTTTTATATAATAAATTATTATTACAAATACCTCTTGTGTATTTTTACATTTAAGTCAACAAGCTATTAGCGTTGATGTTTTTTTTTTCATTTATATAGCATGTAAGGGTGCACATACCAAAATAGCATCGAGTGCAATCCATCTCTAAACCAAAAATACGAGAACAAATAGGCTCTAGATGGTGTCTAGCATCCAAAAAAAATCATGCTACAACAAATACCTACATATCATCAAAATCATTGTCTATATTGGGATCTTCGTGAAGTCAAGATTTTGTTTTGGTGATGGGTACATTTTAGTAGAATAAGTTTGCTAGATTTGAGTGAGATCTAAAATTATACTTTTTGCATATGAAAACCAATGAGGTTGGAACCACTCTCAAACATTCTGAGCCGTTTCATGGTAATGTTTAAAATTTAATTTAAAGTATGTTCTTTTACTTTAAGAATTTAACCTTACCATGAATTACAAAACAATACTAGCGCCATAGTCTTGAATATTCAATATTAGGCTGACCTAGGGAAGAAACAAAAGTAGGCTTACCAAATGAGAAAAAACAATAAAAATGGATTCTTTTAAGTTGGCTTGTGTGTGTATAGACTGCATGGAACCAGTCTTGAACCGGTCGGTTCCATGAAAGAGGTTGGTTCATTCCTAAATTGGCTAGTTCCATGAAATAGGCAATTCAGTACCGAACCGGCTGGTTCCGTTACGGAGCTGGCCTGTTTGGTACTGAACCGATTGGTTCTGTTACAGAGCTAGCCGGTTTGGTACTGAACTGGTCTATTCCAGTTTTGAAGCCCGAACCGGACCAATTTTGGGTCCATACCGGTCGGACCGATTGGTCCCGATAACATATCTCTGTGCTTGTAATTCTTCTTGTGTTATCTTCATGTCTGAAGGATATTTAATAACAAATTTCAACATTCATTTCTAGATTGCCATGGCGTTCTGTATTGTTGTTGGACCTCTTTCATGATCTCTTCTAGTTGTGCTGCGCTTGTAATGCCATCATTCTATATGCTTGTCAAAAATGAATGTGTCATTTTTTCCAAGAAAAATCTATCAAGGAAACCCTTGGACATTTCTGTTGAGATTTGAGGCAACTTTGGGATGAGTTTCCCCAAGAGAAATCCAATTACCCCAAAAGAAGCCCAACTACCCCAAGTAGAAACCATCATGCCACAAGGAAGAATTCAAGTTGGATAAAATAAATATTATTGTTGATTTGTTGGGCACTCCTCTCTTTATTATTTGTTGTGACAAATTTATCTGGGCAAGCAATCATCAATGCACTTGGTAAATATATTTAAATAATATCAAGATCAAATTAAGAGGGCCTTTTCCCTAAGTTGGCCTCATTAAATGAAGGGTCACAATGGCTCAAAAGACACCCCTTGACTCCTCCATTGATTAGTATAAATTAGAGGTCTTGGAGCTCATTCAAACACATAGAGAGCAACTCATAAATGAAGAAAGATATCTAAGGTAGCTGCAGATGCCCTAGCCAAGTTGGAGGAGTTAAGCATTGGTCTTTTCTTGTGTTTTGGTCTGGATAGGTTCAAGGAATTGATTGCTGAGTTTATGAGGTGATTTCAATCACACCATATGACACCATTATTTTTGGACTAATGTCCTCGGAAAAACCCAATGTGGGAAAACCGATATAGCTATCTGAGGGTTTTTTTATTAAGCAATATCAAAGTACAATCTGGGTACTGAAACTGGCCTACCCAACAGAGAATTTCCTTAACAGTAATACCTCTCAGTTTTTGACAAATCCCCTGGCTGAAACCAGGGATAAACCTTCCGGCAGCTACTTAGCACAAATTTGCACCAGAAACCCCAGCGTCAACTTCTCTAGACTGCGTCAGCCCCACTTTGCTCAGCGCTGGCCCTAGGTCACCTCGGATGGGTCTGCATCAGCCTTAGGAGGCCCTGCGTCAGCAACGCTGGACTCTCTGAGGCTCTGCACAACTCCTTGCTGCCTCTGCATCACTCTCCCTGGCTACTGCACTGCTCTCCCGACACTATCTCTGCCCCTCTGTCTCTCTGTACTCAATGCCCTTCAGTGGCAACTCCCGATCACTAATTCTATCTCTCTTAGCAAACCTCGCTCTAGAGAATAGAACGACCGATCACTCTGGTGTATTCTCCAAGTGACCCTCAAGCCTCCTCTTATACTTTTCCTGTTGACATATCAACGGTTGAGATTAAGTCCCTAATCAATGGCTAAGATTAGATCTGGCTTGATCCATGTTTTTTGGACCATTCTAACACAATTCATATTAATTCCCATTAATATTTTATTTTTCCTAAGTTTAGACTTAGGGACTCCATTAAAAATATTAATTATTTTAATATCTCCTGAACTGTTTAGAATTTGCCCAAACCTTTTCTAGGTATTGGAGATCTCATGTGCCCCAACCTCTCCACCAAATTTCGCGGCTAGAGCACATCCGATGCTACCCCAATTAGACACTCCTCTTAGCGAGGACTGTGCTCTAACAATACTCCTCACTGAGTATTACTCTGATCATCCAGCATCGGTACTTGTGCTGATGATAGGCCTTCTTTCCCAACATCCTCTGCACTGCTGCATCTTGTACTGCTGCCCATGACTCTGCTATTGTCACTGCTGCATCTATACGACAACTCCCTCTGCATCCGTGTTGCTGCTAGTCCTTTCTCCTAGCACTGCATCTGCACTGCACCTCCTCTCATCATGCTGCATCATGCTGCCTACTGCTGCACTGCAGCTCAGTTACCGAGAAGTAAGTAACTGGTCTCCCAATTTGACCTCCCTATTGGGCTAGAGACACCCATTGATGCTGAAGCTCCCTTTGTTGCTGACAAGTGCTCTCTCTCTGACCTTTGCGCTGCTGCAACAACTCCCTCCATCTCGCACCGTTGCACACTAGTCTGTGCCATCTTGCATTGGTGCTGCACTCCCGTGCCCCTTGCACTGTCTCGGGACTCCTGCACTGTAGCTCTCTCTGCCGCTTCATCCGCATCCGTCTTTACTCGACTCAGCCAGTCTTGCTACTCCTCTTCGGGGCTCCCATAGCAAGGTCTAATCCAAGAGGCTGGGTATCTCGAGGATCCTGCCCCTCATTGCTTGTAGTCCGCCTGACTACAGCTCGATGTCTCCCCACATCCGCTCAAGTGGCGCATGTGCACTCATGACATTGTCATCGTCTGTCAAAACTTCCTTCTTTGCCCGTGTTGGCGCTGCCTTAGTCTCGGAAGACTCTCCCTTACTCTTCTTCCTCGGACACTGGGTCGCATAATGACCCAGCTCCCCACAGTGGGAAGCACTTGATCTTGGAGAGATCTTTCTTGTTCCGCTTTTCCTGCTTTCCCACAGATGCTAGGGCAACATCTTCCTCCTCCTGCTTGACTTTGATCCCCTTGCTGCTACTATCTGTCTTCAACTGCCGTCTGATCTCTTCCTGGCGAAGAGCTGCCCACATCTCGTCCCAAGGTGGGAGAGTCCCTCTGCCCAATATACTCTGGACAAATACCTTCCAATCTTCTGAGACAACATTCAGGGCTGTGCTCACCATCAACTCTTTATCCGGTGTCATTTCTATAGTAGTCAACTGAGCTCGGATCTCATTTAGTCCTCTAGGGAAGGTTTCAATCGGTTCTCCCTTCATCTGATACGAACTCGACTGATTCTCAAGTAGCATTCTTCTCTGCATAGAAGTATGCTGGTACAATTTCTTGAGAGCCTCATGTTGATCACTATGTGTCAACGACCCATAGCAGTACACCCCCTTTTTCGCAAAAGGGATAGCGCCTGATCAATGTGTTCGTGCCATCCAACTATCATCATCAGCTTGAGGATCATGTTATAATGTAAACCCATTTTGCATGTGTATAGTGTAAATCATCTCAGCAGATACATGTCGTGTATGTAGTCAGCTAGGTAAACCTACTTTTTTGGTGACGATCTATATTCTGGGAGGTTTTTTGTCTCACCGATCCATTCTTGAATGGTCGGTGGAGTTTTCCTTCAGCCTTACTTCAAAGCCAGAGTGGATTTTGTCACGGAGATCTTAGGGGAGTCCTAGTGTTATAGATCGAGTCTCTGTAAAAGTGATTTGGGAATAATCCTAACTATTTGGTTAGGCTATTTTATTACAAATTGCTTAGTCTACTAGATTATATTTGTGTCGCAGAATTGGGTAGTCTGTGAGAGTATATTTCAAATGGGTTTTTCCCCTTGAGATGTAAAAAATGTAAAAATCATGATGTAAAGTGTCTTGAGGGTTAGAGAAATAATTTGTCCCCTCATAAGTTAATTAATTAAATTTTCTGGCCAAAATTAATTAAAATCCTTAAGTATAAATTTAATTAATTATAGGTCCTAGGTAAATTTAAATATTCCAAAGGTAAAATTCGTGGGCCCTTTAAAAATTAAATTTTAAAGAGATCCAGGGACTAAGGTTAATTGATTATTTTCCTAAATTTTAAGTCTTTGGTCCCTGGGGTTAAGTCGAAGTCAAAATTTTGAGGAAATTAATTCAAAAATTTAATTTTTGAATTAATTAAAATGCATTTAATTGAAAAATTCAAAATTCCTTCAATAATTTAAAATTTCGATAGATGAGATTAAAAGAAATTTTGATCCTCATCAACAACCGAGATTGCTTTGACGAAGATCACTCGAACTAGCCGTTGGAAGATTTATTTTTAAATAGGTCATTTGTCAGTTGAGATCATCCGATCTTTGGATCGTGTACTAAGCTCTCAAGCTCTCTTGTATACTGTTTTGAATTAATGCAAAAGTCTTTGGGGTTTCAACGTGTTGTAGTGTTCCCTTTCATGAATTTATGGTAACATTGTTTTAATGTCTGCTTAATATTATGTGAAAACTATCAATTAATAACTCTCTTAGAATAATCTGAATACATGTATCCTATTCAGTTTGTTGGATCTAGGGTAACATTTTTAATTTTGATTGAAGTAGCAGGTGTTGGGTTGTTAATATGCCATTATTATTATCACTTTTGAACGTTTATTCCACCCATTTTTACCATTCTTCATCACGTCATTTATCATAATTTATCCTATAATTCTATTTTACAATGATTTATGCTCTTATGTAAAAATATTATCTATTCTCTTTTATTTCTAATAAATTGATGATTATGCATGATTTTATCAATGATAGTTTTAATAAATTGGTTTGTAACATTATTCACCATTTTTAGCCTCCAAGATAATTTCCAGATTGAAGATTTGATCATTAAAAGCGCCAACTCAGAAATTCGCTGGAGTAAGAAGTGACAATTTTGCGGTTGAGATTCTAGGCAAATGAAAAAGAATTTGGAAAATCTGGAACATGGGTTTTGTCCAGAACGGACCCAATTAACTTTATCAAAGAACGGTTTGCCCAAATTCAGTTTGTATTGAGAGAAACACAGGGTTCTTGAGCACGATTTTATGAGATTTGCTATGTGGCCATTTCCCAAATCTTAGCTGCAAAGCCAAATTCGCCTTGCTCTTGATGAAATATAGATGGAACTATATTTTCTTGTTGATCAATTGGTTAGAAACAATCCAATTTTGTAATAGAAATCATGTTGTAATTATCTCTATTGTAACTTTTCTCTGATCTCTCTCTATTTAAATGAAAACAGAGATCAGAGATAGAGGGGGGAGAATTGAGGATTCAGAATTGGAAATTTAAGAATGATGATGGGATAGGATAGAATAGGAGGAAAAGGAGATTGTTGCTTTACCATTGTAATTCTCAAAGCTTCAACTGCTGTAATGATTTCACAGTTTGATGATGAATAAACAAAAGGGTTGATGTTCATTCTTCTCATTTGAAGTAGCCTAGCAGTTGGCGGCTAAGGGCCCAACCTCTGGTGGAGTATGCTGCTGTTGTATTGTATCTTTCCAATTTCCGCCGTGTGATGGTTTGATTTAATTCCTATTTCTTTGAATCATATTGCCTTACAGTTTCATGTTTTTGCAGCGAGCTGTTATAATGTTTTATGAAATTGTTTTATTGCACAAATTGAGATTGAATCGTGTGGTTGTTCTTTTCCATCATAACAGAGATTATTATCCTTCTCAACGTATATTGTTATGCTGCTCATTTCAAATATAAAGCTTCGCTGTTCTATTTCAATTATGGTTTCATTCCATTTGCTGT
>APFE030436896.1:45534-83473 GCA_000404065.3 Pinus taeda | reverse complement strand
GGTACTCCGGAGGCCTGATCAACCAGCAAAAAAGTTGTATCTATGGATGGAACGCTCCAAATCAGGTCATCCAAAACATTGCAAACATTTTTGGAGTCTCTTGCAATTTAGACTGGACTCATTTCTCTTACCTGGGCATGCCAGCGAGCCTAGGACCTTTGAAAGCAGGAACATGGGACAACATCATTGACAAGATGAAGAGGAAAGTTTAGCAATGGGGTTCAATGTGGCTCAACCCAGCAGGCCGTCTCATCCTTCTTAAATCAGGTATTTCTTCTTTACCCCTCTATCAATTTTCTCTTTTCCAAGCCCCAACTTCTTTCTTACACAAAATGGAAGTTGTCCTACAATAGTTTCTCTGGCAAGGAGGGAAAAACGACAACAAGAAATTCAACCTTGTCAGTTGGAAACAAGTTATTCAGGCACAAGACAGAGGGGCTCTCGGTGTTAGGTCACCCACTTTCACTAATCTTGCCTTCGGGAGGAAGATAGTTTGGAGGCTCATCACTAGTCCTCCGGCGTGGTGGAAACGGGTTCTAGAAACCAAATATCTGAACTCCCCCAGACAGCAGCATCTAGACTCTGATATCCCCAATAGGGACTCCTCAAAAATTTGGCGGCTATGTAAAAAAGATATTCCTTTGATGGCTCGGAATATTTCCAAAGTCCCTAGGGGAGGAACTAGCATAAACATTGGGGCTGACAAAATCTTGGGACAGCGGCCAATAAACAGGCATGATGAAGCTATTCCTATTTTGACTTTCCTCAACAACAGGGCGATCTTTTATCTTGATCAAATCTCTAGATGGGATCCCTTGTCTCATATCTAGCTTGGATGGACTTTCCCTGCTATCCCCAGTGATATTAATTTCAGTTTGTCCGCTCTTTTGTCTTTGCTCCATAGCAAAGCACCTATTAAAAAAAATGAGAAGGACGACTTCCGTTGGGACCCCTCAGGATCGGACTACTCTATTCAAGTAGGACATCAGCATATCAGCTACAACACCTTCCCCATGCCATTATGGAACCAATGGAGAATCGTTTGGAAATCAGAGGCGCTGCCTACAATCAAATTCTTTACATGGACCATTCTAAAAGGGAAAATCTTAACAACAGAGAACCTGCAAAAGAGGGGTATTAACGGTCCATCTTGCTGCCCTAATTGATGTGGCGCCAAAGAAACCTTGCATCATCTTTTTGTCAACTGTTCTTATGCTATGGACTATTGGAAAAATCTAGACCTCGTTGATAAATTACCATGGACTTCCCAACTATCAATAGGGGAAGTGATTCTTTCCTGGAAAAAGAGTTGTCCCTGGGGAAATAAGGGAAGCAACCTAGTGAAGAGAGTATGGAATACCCTCCCCTACACCATGTTGTGGAGTATCTAGCTAGCAAGAAACTAGATAATTTTTAAGGATAAAAATACGGCATCAAGAATTGTCAGCAATAAGGCAAAGAATCTTGCTCTTGAAACCATTTCAGTCAAAACACATAGCAACATCGATGCAAAAAAGTACAACGTTGAGGAAAGAAGTTTCATTAGTTACATCCTGGATAAAAACAACAACATTAAGAAAGGTAATACAGGGAAAGTCCAGTGCAGTCAAGAAATCCATCCATGGAAAATCAGGTTAAAAGAGGAGGAGTTTGCCAACTGGTTAAAAAACTGCAACAACTACTATCTGTTCTTTGATAGAGCATCTAAGTCAAACCCAGGAATAGCTGGATCAGGAGGTTTGATCCTTAATGCTAATGGGGAATGCGTTCTCTATTACGAATGGGGTCTTGGGAACTTATCCAACAATCGGGCAGAAGCGTTAGCTCTTTATTAAGGGTTAACGCAGCTCAACAGGCTTGGAATAAAAACAACCAAGATTTTTGGAGATTCCTCGGTGGTCATAAGCCTTATGATCCAACAAAAAGAGTCTCCCAACATCCTCCTTCAACAGGTCATTCAGAGATACCAACTCTTGAATCAAACATTGGGCAAGCTGCAGTACCACCACATCCTCCGTAACCTCAATATGCATGCTGACAGGCATGCAAACAAGGCTTGCGATAGGATTATGGGCAGCGTATGTTGCAACGTTGTGGTAAGTCATCAACCTTTGCCATGAACCGATTCTGTTCACCTTGCATCAATCCATCCTCTCCTAACAGAAAGAACTGGTCTTATCTCTCCCAGACATCCATCAACTCTTCTAAATGCAACAGAATTTGGTGCAGATCCGACTCCCCCAAAGCTCTGTTCCTTTTACGCTCTATCGTTACCTCCTCTCTTCACACTCTCGCCTATATGAATCTTATGAGAAGTCTCCAAGTCAACCTTTGCCTATGTCCGGATCCCCTTTCTTCCCCCGAGGTCGATATTCGTCCAACCTCCCCATCTCATCGTTACCTCTCAGCGTCCTTGATTTCAATAGAACATTTGAATGCCATCTTGTCGAACTCTGGTGGCCGAGAGGACTTGTCTGTTTCCTTATTTGTTAACACTCATAGGCAGTTTTCCAATACCTTCGATCTTATCCAGCACAGGATCATTCTCCTCCCTCAACAGTTTAATCATTGGTCTATAAGAGGCAGCCAAGCTGAAGAGCTTATCACGGCCCTGAATCTTATGAAGAAAATCTCCATAAGTGAAATCTCAAATCCCTCAAGCACCAGTCAAAAGGAAGGTGAAGAAATGCTGGAGGTAAATATAGCACAGCATCACAAACACATTAGAATGGATCAGAAATGATTTGTCAATGTCAATTTCTGCTGCTCCAATTTGTAAGAATCTATTCCTGTCGAGAATTTCTTAAAACTAGAACAAGTAGGATTAAGGAGATCTTTTTGCTATGTAACACCTCAGATCCTGAATTTCTTCGGCACCTATTGTACTTTAGGAGTCCTGACTCCCTCTTTTTTTCAGAGATTAATATAGCAACCGAATTTGTAAAAAAAAAAAATGTTGAAAATTTATCCCGATTAAAAAAAATGGCTTTTACTACCATTTTAAAAAAATGTTAAAAATTTCCCGAAAAACATGTTATTCCAGCATCAACACTTTTCGTTTTTGTGTTGTTTTTTCATATTTTTTTGCTAGAGTTCTCTTTTTGAGTTTAGAATTTCTATTTGATAGTCTACTTTGTTATAGGTTCTCAAACTATTTTGAGGTGTGGAGATAAGTTTTTCCTGAATCAAAATCTACTAAATCATCCACATGGAAAAGGGGTTTATACTAGTTATCAAATTATAAATCCATTGACAACAAATGTATGGTGATAGGGATGGAAATCAACATTGTCCTTGAATACATATGAGGCTTGGGGTAAAAGTCGGTAAATGTTTATAAATGAGCTAAAAAGAAACCATGTTTTTTGTTTGTAAGCTTGGCAGGACTACACCTTCATCATGTCCAATATATCACCCCAATCGGGACAGGGAATTGAACCAGTGACTTCACATCAAGGAGTGCCTTAATAGAGCACCCGATCACCGTCTATCCAAGATCCTATGGAAGAGCTAAAAAAAACCATGTTAGGATTGTAGAAGAAGAGGATTATCTAATGTGGGAAAATAATAAAGCTACAAGGATGCATACAATAAATTTTGGATACGAAGCTTTAATGGATCCCATTTGTCAATATTATGTCTGGTGGGGTCTAAAATCTAGAACATAAAAGCCCAAGAGAAAACAATAATCTCTCTCTAGCTAGCACTCAGGGACAAAGTCCCAACTTGAGATGGTTAATAATAAAGAGGAAGACAAGGCTTTGGTATCTATATTTTTTTATTTGTATTTTTTTTAAATAAGAACAATTAATTTTGTATTAGAAACTTGTTACATTAGCATAAAATTACATATAAAATCCATATCTAAGAATAGATTTTGAGACATGTCAAGAGTTTGAGATCGATATTTGAAGACAACAAAACAACCCTTCAAAAATGATTTTTTTTAAGCTACGAAAAGTATAAATTCACATAAACACTCCTAGAAACAAGCAAACTTTAAAATATATAAAACACTACTAAATAAGGCCACATTGACTGCCAAATTTTTCACGTTGATATTTATTTGTCATGGAATTATGATATACATTCAACAGTTCCATGTCCTTTTTCCATTGCTGAAGTTTTTCGTCCTCTTTAACTTGTGTGGAACTAATGGACATCTTTGGCAATTGAGTGGCCTATGGAGCTAATTCTTACAAACCCAACACCATTTGTATCAAAGTTTCACATTCAACTTATACTTCCTCAGTTGGTTACTTATGAATGTGGAGAATTTCTATCATAAATGAAACTTTAGCATCCTTGGTATCTTCTTGGGAATGCACTCTTTTTTATAATGAAGTTATTAAGGTTTTGTTACTAGTAATGGAGCCCCCTATCTTCTCATAACTCTAAAGTTTAGAGGTCTCACATAAAGGGCATATTGTAGCATGCCTATTTTCCATCTTGGGCTCCCAACATAACCCTAAAGATATCCTTATTTCACCACATTCCAACAAGGTTGAAAATAAAGGGTTGTTAACTTGCCTTTAGGAAGGATTGGAGCCATTGGTGCTTAGCCATCTTGAAAACAACTCCACAATCCTAAATTGCACAAGATTCAAATGGAGTGCCACAATAGTGAGAATGAAAGTCATGATAATCCTTACAATATTGTATTTCCAAGCCACCTTGAGGCACACCACTAATCCTAGGTTGGTTTAGGGCCTCCAATTTTGCTAAAACTAGGGATACAACTATAGAAATCCAACCAAAATTTACAGTTGGGATCACACATAGGTGGTCCAAAAGGGGAAATAATCCAATGTTAAGACCTAATTCGAACTTGAGTGTGATAAAATTGTGAGGCACAAACCCATTATAGACCACAATTCATCATGATTCAAAGCCATTGTCCCACTTATAAGGAGAATCATGATACAACATGGTTGAAGAGATAAAACCCACATTGAAGTCTACATGTGTGAAGGGAGTACATAGTGAATGCACCTTTCCTGTTGGATTTGACATATGACCACCCCATTTTAAATTAAGTTCCAAGTGTTTGACATGCAAAGTTTCATTGTAAATCCTAATGAAAGTAAACTTAGGGGATAGGATGATATACCTCCCTATTTTTTAGCCAAAGTTTGTCACATTCTGAATGAGTTGCCTTGGTGGTTAGATTGTAAGCTCAGTAGTTGAGCATCCTTAGAACATGATAGAAATCAACACTCTCCATCTTGGTAACTTCTCTCTTAATCGAGGAGATTATGCTAATTAAAGTGTTGTCACTCGTATGAAAGGATTTAAATGTTAGTTTAATTATTAGAATTGAATCCCTAATGACAATCAGGTTCTTAATTTGCTTTTGCTAATGATCCTAACCTTTGGTACAAACCAAATGCATCTTCTTGGTTGTTTTAGTTTTACCTAGCTGCCTTTCAAAAGTGTTTTCCATGTTTCCCCTGAGATCAAGAATGACCACCGTCATACTAGCTAGCCCTGGGTTGCCTTTTAAAGCTCCATTGAAGAATAACAAATATTTTGCCTGTGACTAATATCACTTTAGAAATTCCTCTTTCCGCATTATTATCTATCATTTTAACCTAGTCAGAAGACAAAGATAAATTTCTTCAATATAGTTATAGTTTTACTTAACATACCTTCCATCCCATTGCACCCTTCTAGATCTAGATTATTGACAATTTCACTATGTCCTTTCATCCCTTTGACTTGGATGGCTATTGACAACAAACTACGAGATTTGTTAGTACAACTAATAACTAAGTATTGTGTTCCTTGAAAAATAGCTTCATTTTGTGCTAGCTAGATCTCCCAATAAATGAATCTTGAAACTGCTATCCATATTCTCTGAAAACTGGCTTATTCTAAAAGGATCTTATCGTTTATTTTATATTGAACTATAAACATTTCCTTCCGGGAGTCTCAAAAAACAACTTTATCCAGGATTCCATTAAAAACATATATTGGGATCTTTATGAACATGGAAATTAAAAGAACATATGATTATACGCTTCACACTATGTATTACGAGTGTTCATAGATGTCGTAAATTCCTCTTTGCATGTTTGCTACTATTAATAATTTCCCAGGAACCCTGATTCAACAAGGTGTTAATTTTTGGTAAGGATTCTCCGCACTAGATAAGTTGTTAAGTATGTGAACTAAGTGTATTTGGAAAATCTTAAAGAAGGCTCACTAACCCTACTTCAATGTACATCCATAGCCTCTTATTCCCCAACCCCTCTCATAAATTGTGTTACATCCTCTAGGAGCACAACCATCCAAATGCTCAAAGAATAGCTCCAAAATTAAGGATAGGTGCATAAGGGGTGAAAGGATTTTCCATCCTAGTTGTCAATATCTAGATCCATCCCAGATTGATAGCCAAAAAGAGTGACAATCCGCTTTTCCATAAGCCAACGTTTAAGAGCAGATATTTTTGAGTTTATCTTTGACAGTGGTTTTGATTTTTCATTTCTAGGATCCCACATTAAATTAGATTGGAATAAAGAAACCAACAACTTGTAAAGTATCCAAACTCGAGATCTTATTTCCCTAGCCAATGAAGTATCAAAACATCTTTGTTTTGGATCCCATGGGAATAATTCTTAATTATAACAATTTTCTACCATTCCTCTTGGCTAGTGATGATTCTCCAAAGAATCTTTTCCCTAAGTACTAGGTTCATAAGGGTTGGATCTTTAATTTCTAGGCCCTCTTTCTCTTTTGGGGCATGAACTATATTCCAAATAAATAAATGAGTTTCTTAGTGTTTGATTTACCTCCTTACCATAAGAATTTCAAGAGCCAGAACTGTATAACATTAGTAGAGTTGGAGAGAGATAATATAACCAATTTGATGAATATAATTTCCTATTTCTTTTAAAATTGTGATCCATTACTACAATTGAATTTTCAATTTACCAATCAATCCTTATCATGAAACTAAAGTTGATCATTGAGGGAAATTGGCACGCCCAAATAATTAAATGAAGTCCATGAAGCCATACAAGTGAATCCTAGGATTCTTGAAATGTCCTAGAGTTGGGAGACAATTATAGTCCATTTGTAAATTTAAGTTTCCCAATATTAGCTTTTCCTCAAGAGGTGATAAGAAAACAATCTAGAATCACCTTGAATATTTTTGCAAATGATAGTAATGGCTTCTCCCAAAGACATCATATCATCTACAAATTAGGGAATGATTGATTCCTTTGAATCCTCTAGTAGATATGATTCCATGAACCTAACTAGATAATCACTTGAACTCAGTTTCTTACTTAGAGTTCAACCATAGTTATATATAGCAAGAGGAAAAGAGGGAAACCTTGGCGTAGTCCCCTCCTACTTTTGATAAAAATGGTGAGCTTTCCATTTACCAAAGGGACAATCTAAGGAAAATTAATACAAGATTTAATTCAATGGATAAAGGACTCATTAAAGCCAAACTTGTGATGAACATAAAAAGGAAAGAGTGTCAAAATTTGTCAAAAGTATTTTCCATGTCCATTTTTATAGCCATTCCCATTTTCTATGTCCATTTTTATAGCCATTCCCTTTTTCTTTATTTACCCTACTAAAGTGGATTGCCTCTTGGACCAAAATTATATTCTCCACAAGTTGTCACTTATGCATAAATGCTCGACTCTTTGCAATATTTTTTGGGAGAATATTCTTGAGAATATTGGCCATGATTTTTCTAGGATTATGAATGCATAATTGCATAATGAAATGAGTTGAAATCTAGTGAACAATGCCAAATTTGTCTATTTGGGGATAAGGGTTAAGAAAGAGGACTTGGTGCATCCCCCCACCTTCTTTTTCTTTTGAGAGTGGATGAACATTCACCTTAGATCATTCTTTATAATACACTACAAACCTAGAAGAAATGAATGGAGAATCTACTTAGTTTAGGAGCTTTATTATGTTCTAGCCCTCAATTCGCATGAATTGTTTTAAGCTTGTCTATTTCTCTTAGTAGAAATACACTCTCTTTTATGGACACCAAAGGAGGGATACGATCTGGAAGTTCCTAAACATGACTAGGACTAGCTTCATTCTCCTTAGAGTCATAAGGATTCAAAATGCATATGAGTTGCCTCTTTAATTGTTAGAAAAGTGCTTAATCTTGATCCACATTCAAGATTGATTTCTTTGGTAGTGATTTTATGATTTCTTCCTCTGTCTTTCCTTTGAAATAATGCCATGTTTTATCTTCATATTGTAACCACATACTCCTAGATTTGAGCCTCCATTATTCTTCCCATGTTTGGCGAGCTTGATGTAATTCTGTGTAAAATTCTCTTTCCTCTAGCAAATTTCACTTTGTTTTCCCCTGACTTCATCTCCCTTTGAAGAACTCCTAACCAATTATGAAGAATTTGTTGTTCTTAACCAAGAGGAATCTAAGAATTTTTAATCTACATCTTGATTTTTTTCTTGATTGCTAAAAGTATAGACTCCAAAATGAAAGATGGGAGCTTGAAACATATTGATTATAGGAAAATGGCATAGAATCAAATATGTCATGGTTTTGAAAACATATAGGGTTGAAACAAACAAGAAAGGGACTAAAGTTTTGATTTCCTAAAGGAGATAACTATAGGTTTATGATTAGAAATGCTAGAGATAACAATCTTAAAGGAGATGGGTTAATCTTCCAAAAATGGATCAACATGGACAAGGAAATAATCTAATTGGGATGCTATAAATCTTCTTCCAATTCTTATGCTTTTCTATGTATATTCTCCTTTAGCAAGTTTAACATCTAACATATATCGATCTATTATAGGATCTTTCATTTTTTCATGCATTAGATCTCACACTATACCATCCCCTCTTTTTTTTCTTTAGTTAATATAACTATATTGAAATCCCTAGCCACTACACTCTTGTTAGTTATTTTAGACTCTTTATAAACCTGCAAAGATTCTCAACATTATGATTTTCCCAAATAATGTTATGGCATATAAAAATGAAAGAGATGGATTGAAAAACCTGAAGATTGACGTGTGAGTTGAGACAAAGTCCAACGCTAGGAACATTGGAAGAAATGTAGCATGATTTGGGAAGGCCCCAGAAGGTGCATATTCCTCGCAATGCCCCTCTAGCATTAATCACATCTTAGTTGCATACTTTCCTTTATTTCCTACCAATAACTAACGATTCAAACTCTTAAAGCTTTGTCTCTTGGATGAGGACTATCGTTGGTTTTTTAGCCCTTATTACATATCCACAGGCTTCTTCTTTGTATTTACTACCTAGACATTTGTAGTTACAATGGGCCATAATAATTATTTGGTTAGGCGTGTTTTAGATCCTCTGCCTAGAGTGTCTTGAGGTCCTTCAAGCCCTGGGTTCTTATAAGTTTGGATTTTAACCCTTGCCTCAAGAGAGCTTTTTATTATTATCTAAATACCCATTGTTTTTTTTCCTTGTTAGTTGTTCCTCCCTTTTTTCTCCAATGGCTTTTTTACCTACTCTATTTAATGGTGTTTCCTCCATAATATTTCCTTCCTTAATTTGTTTCTATAATTTTTTCTTGGTTGAACTCCACATGACTAAGGTAATTCTTTTTCCATAGTTTTATCATTTTCCTTGCCTACTTGAAAGTGTATCCTCTTCTAGGATTTGGAAATTTTCCACTTGATTTTTTAAGAAAAGAGAGAGTTGGAATATTTGATTAGTGATGACAAGGGTTATTTCCAACTCCAACAAAGAAAAATTCCTTCCCTATGGGTCCCTTCTTCTTGACGAGGCAAAACCTTGATTTTGTATTAAATTTGACCATAACTACACTATGCGGAACCTTTGGGTTTGTTGCATTGAACTTATCAAATGATGCTTAGATTGTGCTTGCCAAGGAAAAGTACTTGGAGAATGAGGGAAATTATTGTGGAGATACTCCTTGAGATGAGTGCATTTTTTTAATAATTTGCCATTGCTCACCTTTATTGAGCGTTGTTCTAATTTGGACTTGATTCATCTTGCAACCTTTAGGAAAATTACCATATTCATGGGATATTTTACATTTGAATGGAAATTGTTCGTACTCCATCTCTTGAACAAGATTCAAGTCATCCAATGTTAGGAGAATGTATATTGGTGGACCCTTCTCTAGATCTACATCGACATAGGTCTAAGCATATGCAAACATCCTTGCCTTTGGTTTACATTTGTTAATGTATTTACTAAGAACATCCACTCCTCAACCATGAAGAGGTAAATGGAGAAAAAAAAAGCGTACCATAATAGAAAAAGGAACATCCAACTTTGAACCAAAATCCAGAGTCTAACAATTAAGACGCATTCCTCAAGTACTAAAGAAAGATGGTCCATTGTGAAAAACTAAGTCTCAATCTTCTTTAAATTCAAAGAAGACATATAAACCCCTACCACATAAATATTGTGATAGTTTCCTTTTGGTTGAAACCATCCAATGATTTTGAACTGATAGATCCATTGATTGGGAAGGAGGACATATACCTATGAACTATTCAATAATTCTCCTTTTTTAAGAGGGCTAAAGCCATGTGTCTAGGAAAAACTAAAGGGGGATTGGATTTATGAAGTTCTTCAAGATTTTTGATAAATTGGGATGGGTGAGGTTTATGGGTTGACTTTTTAAGTGAATAAATGAGAGAATAGAAGGATGCAACATCAAGGTCAAAATCATGCAAAGGCAGATATCCTCCTCTTAACGTTGAGGCCATGGCTAGGTGGCCTAAATGAAGGCAAGCATAACAATAACTAGGATTTCAATAACCAAATTTTTATTTGAAACAAATCTATGAACTATTTGGCCATTAGAATTATATATGTTATATATGAAGAATTCATAATCTACTCCTATTTCATTCATTCACTACTCATATGCCCATCACTTGTGGAAAGACATTGAGAAATTGAAAGGAATAAAAAAAGCATTAAGGGGATTCATAGTGGAAGAATATTTATGACCCTAGTTTTCAAAGAAGAATATAAGAGAATATAAAGCAATACCATGCCTAATATTACATGTCATATGGTTGTTTATAAATGGTAAGTATTTCGAATGAAAACAAATTCTTACTCTTTAGTTATATAATTAGGTCTATGGACTTTTCTTAAGATGCAAAATTCCCATGAAAGTTACACAACATATATAGACAAGGGGACTTGTAAAAATGAAAAATCCTTTCCCCATGGTTTCTTTGATAATGCAAGGAAAGGTTTAAATGATATTGGTAGCATTGGAAATTTTTTATATCTCTCATAAGATCACTTCATCAAGTACAAGGCTAACCTTTGTACTATAACACATAATTTTGAAAAATTGAGAGCTATTTAGATCTTATTAAAATTTGCAATTGATATAGGTACCATGAGATTGCAGATATTCAAGGATCCCTATGTAGGGTGACATGAGGGTAGAGATGTGATATTACAACTAGTAACAACCTCTTCACATTGGTTGACATTAGCTAGGTGTATGAGCTCTTGAGCTTTGTTCCTATCTCTTTACAAGCCACTCGTTGTAACATTGCACATTTGGGTGAGGAAAATATGGCTCCTTCATTGTGCAAGACACATTATTGGGGCATTTAAGGAAAAATTAGGCTTAAGTGACCAACTTGGCCACTAGATTTAATGGTGAGGATTGATAAACATTAGAGCAACACGAGGTAGAACAGATCAATAATATACTCACTTTTCACAATAATAAAATGGGATTTGTCGAGGTTATGGGGGACAATATCCTTAATTCACCTTGTAATCTCCTTTCTACTCAGTGGATTCTATTGTCTGGATTTGAAAATATGTCTCTAGTTCTGGTATATGTTTAGCCCATAGGTTCCATGGTGTAGAGCTCAATCCACAAGGGAAAATATTCATATAATCCTCCCCCACACCACACTAAGGTAGAGGTGGATGTCATTTACGAAATGTAGGCATTCTTTTTTTCACCTCACTAGGTTAGTGCAGTTATGTGTAATCAGTAGAGGACAAGGTTTGTGGTTCATGAGCTCTAGAAAGGCCAAATCAAGGTTAAGGTAATGTCCTTCATTGTTGATTTTGAAGTTATAAAATGCAATCCAAATATAGGATTTCATTTTATAACTTCAAAATCCCCTTTCAAATAATATGCAATCCATATTTTTCCATTGCTTATAACCCTTCCATAAGGGAAATATTAGTATGCTTCATTATTTGTATTCCTCTCATCTACAACCTTTTTAATTTTAAGAACAAAAATTTGTGTCTTATTATACCTACAATTTTCAATAGTAGTGTGCCTTGGGTTGCTCACATGAAAACCAATCCATGATGGCCATTTTTCCATAGGTTTTAGTTCGGAGTTTGTAGGTTTGGTATTCACTGGAAAATAGGATTCATTTTATATCATTTGATTCAACACAACTAATGTTACAACTCATTTAGTTGTTGAGAATCAATTAGAAAAACTGGCCTAACACCATAGCAAACGAAGACAACTAGAGATCAATTCGATTGATGGGTAAATTGCTTCTAACACCTACTAGAAATTTCAACTCCAATAATATAATATTGCAATTTCAACAATAGGTTCAACAGTTATAGCACAAACATTACACTATAATACATAAATTGAAGTTTTAGTAAGTTGAATCAACAATTTGAACATAATCACCTAAATATAGGACATGTTCTAATAACAACCCCAACCTAGTTCCAAAGGTGTGTCGAGCTAGTTTTGACAAGACACATACAAAAAGCCACCCTATTAAGGAGATCTTCCCAAAGAAAACTCATAGGATCCAACCAAGGAACGAAAGGTTTTTGGGAGGATGAAAAACTTCGATGTAGGGAAAGGGTCTTATGAGGAGGATAGACTTTAAAAATGACAAAGTTTCCAACAAGGAGGAAAGATGTTGATGAGAATGATAGACTTTAACAAAGGGAAAATATATTGATAACGAAAAATATTGATAAAGGGAAAGGTTCTAATGAGGAGGAAAGACTTTGAGGAAGACAAAGGCTTCGATGAAAAGGAAGGTTCTAACTAGCCTCCCTTACAAAAAAAAATGTTGGCACTCTTCCAAGACCATTGACAATCTATCTAGAGAACTTGTTCTTCTATAATGAGACCCACATAAAAGCTATGAGTACCTCACGAATGAAGCCTCAACAATTCAATGGAAGATCATCATCACATACTTCCTTAATAATCATAACAACAGTGTGTTTATAATAAATCACATGTTTAAAGAACATTTTCTTTTTGCTATGACTAGTTCATAATAAAAGATTGTAGGTATTGCACATTTTTACAATCGTTTGGATGAGCAAAATCAAGGTTCAAAATTTCTCTCTCCATTGCATAATCTATCCATGGAATGAGGCTCTTAGTCTATGAGTTTGTGTAAAAGGGTTCTTTGAGAGAACACTTACTTGGTAGGATAAATAGAAACATAATTAGGGCACGTAATGTGCAACCAATAGTGATAGACTTCCACAACTTCCTGCACCACATCTTCAAGCAATAATAGACAAAAATGTTAGGGTATTTTAATCCTTAGAAGCTAAGAGCTCTTCTATTGGTTGCATCCATTGTTGCAAGTGTTGTTACACTTATTTGTGAATATCTCCTCTTATTCTTCTCTACAAGTAACCCGATAGAGTTACCAACATCAAATTTCTTTGGTTAGTGCTATGATTATTTCAAATGTTATTGGTAATAGAGGGTTTATAATTACTTCTATATAAGGTAAGTATTAAAAGGATCAACAATGGAGGTCAAGAAATTATAACGAAACATAATTAAATGCGTGAAACAATTTTTTAGCATAATTGCAAAGTTTAGGAGATCTTGAAATCCATTATAATTTGGTAACAAACATATTATTGGTAGGGGATGGTAAGCACAAAAGTAATTGGCAAAACAATGCACCACAATGAGCCTCATAATAAGGACCAACAACATTGACCCAATAGAAAGGCAAGTAGTGTGAACTCCACCAAACCATTGAGTTACCACAAGCAATGTGTAACCAAATAATAAGAATATAAGAGAGAGAGAGAGAGCATGCTCTCAATCTTTCAAACAACATTTCTATGTGCGAAGGGTTATATATAGTGATTCTAGCGTTATAGTATTAGCCGTTGCATGGGTAGAACACCACATCCACCTACTTAAAATTTAAGATGACAACTTATGCACTATGACTATGACATGGCACGAGGCTAATGACAATAGGGTGCTAATGACATCATATGAAGGGGATCATTAAACACCAACATAGATCCGTCTTAAATACAAATCTAACATGAGCTGAGAGGGATCTAATTTCTTCACATGAAATTTTTTTTATGAGCCAACATTATTTAAATATTTTATATAGTTAATTTTTTTTTTTTTGGGCTAAATAAGTAAAATTTCAACTTTGATGGCATAAGAATATCAAACACATCATAATGGGTTGTAGAATAAGCCTCTGACCTCAACTATAAAAAACTAAAATATCAACCTCCTATATTATATTGTTTCTTAAAATTTAAAATGATTTAAATGTTTTTTATAATCCGTGTTAACATTTTTAACCAACTTTAAAACAAATTTTTGTTAAAAGTTACAATTTTATTTTATTTTTAAATATTTTTCTGGGTTACAATAATAAGTTTAAGCTCTGTGATGGGTAGAATTATAAGTGTGAGTGGTGAAATTGGAGTTGTCTATAATGCGACTTTTTGGAGATTCCGGTGACGGAATCCGGCGGAAGAAATGAGGTTAAATCTTGATTTTTAAGCAGTTAAAATGGTTTTTTAACTGCATATTTGATTCAGCGCCCTGAAAAACCCCTGGGAGCCATTGATTGTGCAGAAACTAGCTATCAAACTTGGGATTCCAATGAATTGCTGCCCGGATTTTGACCGGAAAAATCCGCCAGATAGGCTTTCAAAAAGTCGCGTTATAGACTACTGCGTTAATAAGTGAACCTTGTTTGAAATTGGTTTTTTTTTTAACTTATTGTTTTTTTTCGCTTTTATGAAACTAGAGTTATTTTGAGTTAAATGGTGATTTTTTTAATTCAAAAATGTTTTTTTAAACGTAGAAATAGATAAAAATATCTTTAAAAAGTTCAGGCATTTAGAGCAAATTCACACCGCAGTAGTCTATAAACGCGACTTTTTGAAAGCCTATCTGGCGGATTTTTCCGCAAATATACGGCAGCAATTCATTGGAATCCCAAGTTTGATAGCTAGTTTCTGCACAATCAATGGCTCCCAGGGGTTTTCCAGGCGCTGAATCCAAATATGCAGTTAAAAAACCATTTTAACTGCTTAAAAATCAAGATTTAACCTCATTTCTTCCGCCGGATTCCGTCACCGGAATCTCCAAAAAGTCGCATTATAAACAACTCCCTTATTAACTCATCTCGCATCCACGTCCATACCCTCTAATACCCTAAACTCCAATCATAATTCAATAATCTTACTCATCTCGCATCCACGTCCATACCCTCTAATACCCTCAACTCCAATCATAATTCAATAATCTTACCCCAATGATGAGATCACTCGAATTGTTTTTTTTAATGACCCTATCGATATAGAGATGGAAGCGAATACCTTTACCATTAGTTTCGTTTTTGTGGGATTGAGCTTTGTCTGTACCTTATCCCTCTATCTCTTAACATATAACTGAAGTGAATCGAGAATGACAGATGCAGAGGGTACTCTGTCTAACTCTACACACGCCGAACTGCAAAGCCAGGCAGTGATCGAGACGAAGATGCTGGCAGCCGAGCTCTGTAAACAATTCTACAGTCTCGGATGGGTTTCAGGCACGGGTGGCAGCATCACCATCAAAGTCCACGATCCTGCCATTGCCAAATCGCAACAGCTTATTGTAATGGCTCCATCAGGTTTGTAATTATTCGGAATAAGCTCTTAACTGCTGAGTATTTATAATGGTCCACTGATTTGTTTTTCGTTCCCCTTTTATCATTTTATTCTGAACAGGAGTACAGAAGGAAAGAATGAAAGCAGAGGACATGTACGTGTTGTCCGCAAATGGCACCGTTCTGTCTGCTCCGTCGCCCAAGCCTTTACCTCACAAGCCCCCTAAATGTAGCGATTGTGGTCCTCTCTTTCTTAAGGTATGCTATTATCTCTTCCTCTCTTTCACACCCATGAACTCATTTGATCAGCAACAATGACACATTCTCCCTCGCTCTGGCACCATGCTTCAATGCATAGTCATTGTTCACTTGTGGTTGTTATCTATATGATATTTCATCTTTGCTATCTTATTACAGTAACATATGCCTCTTGAATTTCGTTTCACATCAATACTCTCGTTGCGATTTTGTATTGGTTGGAACTGCAATGCAAAATTTCAAATAAAAATCAAATATATGCAAATTGAATTACTGGATTTCATTTCCGGGGCCTTTAAGTGCTATGCGAAATCCTAACAGCTTAAAAATGTACTTGAATTTAGTCAAGAATACCTTCCTGGGAATTGTAGATTTCCGATCTGCAACGACGCAGTTCGATTATAAAGTAATTCAATTCCAAATAAGCTATAACTTTTTCCTGCTTCCTCCACACCTTCATGGATACAGGATTGTAATCACTGGTTGGCGTTGGACATAATCCTTTTATTTCAGTAGCTGCGGATGAGCGATCCTGTTTTCTTGGCGGGGCTTCTATTTGGGGGCGTAGCAGTAGGGAGATAAATTTTGTCTAACACAATCTGCGCTCCTAAAATAAAGGGAATAATACCCTTCTATGTGTCTGTCCCATATCCTATCCCACATCTTTAAATGGGTAGAGTGGCATTAAAAATCGAGTCAATATACGAAGTCCTACCCCGAGGCACTATATGTCAACGATTCCAGAGTCCCAACAATTTCATCAGTATTAACAAACATGGGACATGATATTCAGAAGTGAACTAGGTGGACTAAGTACACTAAAAGTGTATTGCATTGCCCAATCAATCTTTAGGCCTTAAAGCAATTCGTACACGGAAAGGAATTGAAGGTTACGAGATAATGAAGCCATTAAATATTGAAAACGGGGCTACGCGAGCAGCTACGTAACGCAAATCTAGAACCATGGCTGCATTCAACTCAACTATCAGCCTGAAGCAAAAAATGGATATCGGTAAAATACGACCTGACTGACTTGATCTCAATAGAAACACAGGTAGATGGACAAATCCAAAAGCTATCTCAGATTAAAGTAAGTGTATGCTCTGCGACTAAAACAAATTCAAGATAAGTAACACGAATTACTGATTTATTCATAAATTTGCAACATAAGTATGAACTCACCATAAACAACTCGATCCAATAACTCCTTGTCTACCCAAAATATCAATGTATTCACAAAGTAGATAACAGAAATACTAGAACATTTCAACATAGCTGTAAGGTTTTGAAAAGTAACATGTATATGCTTATACAATCCACTTTCATGAATATAATACAAATATATAGCTTTTTTTTCATGCTGAAAAAAAAACATTTCAATCCAATAAACCAAAGCCTTGGAAGAAATTTATTTAAAAACAAAATGAAGTAATTAATCTCATCCTAATTTGTTTGTCAGCACAAAGTTTTTTGAAGGTTGACTGTATCTGATATAGCAAGTAGAAGAACTAAGATTAGAAGCAAGCAAGGCTTTGGGTTTATAGCAAATTTACGTAGTCTCTGTTGTTTAGAGTAGCTCTTGAACAAAAAGTTAAAACTTAAAACCATAAAACAATATAGATTACTGTGCTTTGTTTTCCTGGAGTTATACAAGCTGTCTGTTCTAAATATGATACAAGTGTTCTACTAAAGACAAAATCTTGAGATGTGAATTTGAACCTGAAGTGATGGTTTTGTGTCTTCCTATGATAAATATTTTTATCATTTGATTATGTTAGGAAGTGTCTAGTCTGTTTCTCACTAGGGTTGTTTCAATACAGTTTTCTTGCATTATTACAAGTCCTGATAGGACTTATCAGAAACAAATTTTGTGAATTTTTGTTTGGATGAAAATAAACCTTAAGCTCATTTTTAGTGTCTTGTATACATACATACGTACTTACATATATACTTGTATGCCATTCATGTTTCTGTTTTGCAATTTTTCTTGAGTGAATGGCTAGCTGTGTTAGTTAAATGTTTCACCTTGTTTTCAGGCATATCAGATGCGCAATGCTGGTGCAGTTATTCATAGTCATGGACTGGAGTCATGCCTTGCAACTATGATTCATCCCCTGTCAAAGGAATTCCGGGTATCCTAGACCTACCCTTGCCCATAAGCTTAGCTAAGTCTGTAATTTGCTTGAATATAGAATAAAATGGATTTTGTTTGAAGGTCAAGGGATAATCACGATACATTCATAGAAAGATCAATACCATGTCAGCTCATGCCTTTTGTTGAGCTGTAAGTTGTAACACTTATGCATATTCTGTTATGCAGATTACGCACATGGAGATGATAAAAGGAATTCAAGGACATGGTTACTATGATGAACTTGTTGTCCCAATAATTGAAAACACTGCCTACGAGTATGAATTAACAGAATCTCTTGCAAATGCGGTATACAATCCCTATCATTCCATTGCCTAAAATTGCCATGCATGAAAGTTGAAACAAATACTTGTTATAATATTATTCTAGGAATTATATTCCTGTGTTGGAAATGGAGGTTATAGAATGAGAAATCTGAAAAAGTGCCATGTTTGGAAAACATGTGTACATGATGGAGATTTAGGTCTCTAAGGCATATTTTTTGGAAAACTAATAAGGTGTGTCCTAAACAAACAATTACACATTAGGATTAGAGCGTTATATGTACAGATGTGCATGTCATAACTCTGATTTATTGAAGTCTATGCCAATATAAATCCAACACATGCTTGCTATTATTAAATAAAAAATCAGGATTTGATTACCTTGTAAGATTTGAAATCCAAATTCTTAATAGAATTATTGAACATTATTATCATGTCCAACCTCAACAATTGCTAGACTCCTTTAAAGTTTCCTTTCCATGAAAGTGGAAACTTTTGGTGCATGTGCGTTACAGCATAAGGTGATCACTCTTGTGATGCAAGTTAACTTTTTCTATCTTAGAAAAAACAACACTTTCTAGTAGTCATTGCCAAATCTCCTTGAAAAAGGACATCCCCTCTCATTTCTTTATTTTGTTTTCTTACCCTCTGCATTGGAGGGTAGTCCTTGGTGATTCAACTTGTGTGCAAATGTCTATTTACTCTTTTGGTCACTGTTTAGACCAAATAGCTTCCAGTAGTGCATGAGGAAATTTAAAAATGGATGCAATGTTTTCATAAATTTCCTCATACACTGATATTGTTCACAGAATAGTCTTATTAAGTCTCAATTGAAGGCTAAATTTGTTAAGCATATCTCATCTGAACATACTGAATCAAGGTCTTAGAATCAGTCCTTACTCGAGAGTCAATTGCAAACTATTGAATTATGTCTTAGATTCTAACCCTTACTTGGTGCTAATGGTTTGCTCCTCAAAAGCAAAGCCAATGATTCAGATTCAATTGTAACTCTCATGTTGGCTCTTTTGTTCATTCTTGTAATAAATCAATTCTTATGTTTGTAGGGTTTGTGGCCCTCTCCCCAGGGCATGTCGAGGTGAGCTAATGAGTTTTTACTATTTATCATCTCTTTCAAGTATCTCGAAAATGATAGTGTGATTTGGGTCATGGCTTAGTCATTGAAGTCACCTATTATTGTATTCTTACTACTATTAGCAGAAGTATCTAATGCGTTTATGAAGTGCATCCAAACATTTTGAAGTACATAACATTATCGTTTCCTTTATTCCAAAGTGTTTAATTCCAATAAAAGGCGATTGTATGGTTAGTCTTGAAGTCCTTCATAGTCAAGGTGTGTTGGTAAACCTTTTTGCAAATCATTATTATCAACAATGAAAACCATTCACTATGTGTTGTGAATTGATGTCTTAATCTTTCTTTCCATAGTTCGTTCTCCCTAGCATCCTTTTAGGTACATTGCTATTATTATCAAACTTTATGCCAAAGAATGACTTTTCTTAGTCTCTAGTTCTAAGTCATTCTAAATTATCCATCCCTAAACAATAACCATTAGCTTTTACACTACTAGGTTTTAATGTATTATTGAATAGTCTATTTTGCTAGCATAGATAACTTGCAATATCAATACTAACAACATTCAGCTTTAACGTTCCAACCATTCAAAAAGAAATTAGAAAGAACATAGGGATGAACATTGATGTGCAAAATGTATTCATTTAATGGATATTATTGTTCAATTGATATGGTATAAGAGAAATCTCAAGCCTTTATAAATAAAAACACATCGAATTTGCATATTCTCATCATCAATAACTTATATTAATGATTTGTAAAGTGTTATTGATATTCCACTGGAATAATTAGTTGCAACAATTCTTACTATATTTGGCTATCTCTTATTATGCAATGTTTAACTTTAGATTTCATATTTAATATTACTAGCTAAGTACATAGTACTTTTCAAATAGAGCAATATTACTCCAATAGTACTTGCTAAGTACTCGAGCAGAGGATATTGATTCTTGTGGGTGATCTTGTTCAAAGATCTATAGTTGATACACATTGTCCAAGTGCCATTCTTCTTAGGTACTATGATGATAGGTGATCTACAAGGTGAGGTTGCAATTGTTTCTTAACTTTGTTTTCTTCCATGATGGATTATATGTACAACCCAATGTTTGCAATAGGGAGTTAGGCAACAACTATATCTTGTACTCCACTTCCCTCTTAGGTGGTAACCCTTTAGGTGTAATATAATAGTGAAAATTTTGCCTTAGGTTTCTAGTAAATAGAGTTCTGATAAAGGTTTTTTTAACCAGAATGAGTAGACTTTTATATAAAATATATTGCGCCTGTTAGCAAACAAAACCAGGATTTTACATAGATTTTTCCAAGCTTACAAAGCGCTGATAATGGTTCATTTGTTCTGCAAACCTAATATTTAGGCTGTATTTGATCTGCCCATAGAAATTCCTGATTCTGGGGCCTTTACAACTGTAAATTCGACAAAATTGAAACAAAAGATATTTACATTTACAATGCATCATTTAGAAACTGTGAGAAAAAACATATGAAAGCTAGATATCCATTGGCGTTGGATTGTTAAAGTCCAGGCCAATTGAGCCTTGGTTTTGGTCTTGCTCGGTCGAGTCCTCCTTGTTTTCCTTATTGTTGTCATCCACTTTGAGCTTCAGCTGCTCAATTTGATGCCTCAGTGCATCAACTTCATCTTCCAGCTTGCGTATGCGCTCCCGTTTCTCCAGCTCTCTCTCCTGCATCAACAGGTTTTTTGTAGCTGCTGATGTATATTGCGTTACAATTCGGTCAGGCCTTCTCTCAGCTCCAAGTGGTCCTGCACACAGTTTATGCAGGGTGACCGAATTCTTCTTCCCTCTAGAGAGGTTCCCACCCCCGGCCCCCCAGACCTCGGCCTGCGATTGCGCCAGGAGCCCAACCATGAACTTGTCTCTGCACTTTGTACACTAGAATCCATTTTTCGACTGTCCAAAATGTTCCAAAACTTTCTGTCACTTCCACTCAAATTCAGAGGTGCGCTTGACCCTTTCCTCTTCGCTGTCCTCCAACCAGGCCCTAGGGATTAGATCTGGGGCACCCTCACAGACCCATAGATTATAGCTCTTCTCACCTACAACCGTGTTCAACCAGACCTCCCTCCACTGTTCTACTAACCAATTAGCTCCTAGATTCTAGACTCGGACCTTTGCCCGCTTCAGTAAAATAACGACGTCCAACCTAGTAACAACATATAGACTCTCAAATGCCCTTAGACCCTCAATCGCACTCAGACTCGCAATTTCACTCAGACTCGCAATTTCACTCAGGCCCTCAATTGTACTAAGACCCTCAATTGCACTAAGACCCTCAATTGTACTAAGACTCTCAATTGCACTTAGACCCTCTTTGAAATTTATCCCTTCAACCCAGGTCCAATAACAGACAATCAACAACCTCAGCTTCAACCACCAGGCCTTTGTAGAGGCCACCTTAGCAACATATATCCTTAAATCATACAAAAAGAACATACCTTTATTCCCTTTATAGTCGCTCCCGGATTGAATGGTGATGTTGCGCTGAGCGAAGAAGCTGATGCGGTTGAGATCCCTTTAAGTCTCCATTATTTCCCTACTGTCCTCCATTAATTCCCCACATTGCTCTTGGTCCATCCTTCCTAGCTGAATTACCCTCCCATGAGTGAACAAGGCTTCTCTATGAGCCGGAATTAAATTTTGCTCCGAAAATCCCATACTCTTGCAATCTCCCGAGGAAATGCGCTGTCCTTTACCCCATGAACCAGGGCGTGGGAATTGAAGGCACACGCTGAGGTCCCCTTCGAAAACACGTGTATTACCAGGGTGACGGACTTCGACACGTCGCAATTGAAGGAAAAGGGGACAGTGTTTCCACGAGGCTCCATGGCAGACCAAAGCTCGAATGATATGATGGAACAAGGCCCAAGGGCTGAGGGGATGAGGTGGGATGGGGTGGAGATCATGGTGGGGAGAGGCGGATGGTTGAGGGGGGCTACCGGGGAAAAGAGAAGAGAATGGAGGAGGGAAGGGGTGGAGGGAATAAATAAGGAGGAGGGGAAGCGAAGGGAAGTGGAGGGGGAGTAAGGGACAGGGGGGCAAAGGGGAGGGTGGAGGGCCCAACTTACCACTTTAAACAAAATAAGAACAAAGTCTTCAATACCTATATATATTAATTTCCTTGCAAGGCTTCGAGCCTCTATCAATATCCACAAGTTGTATCCCATCAATTTACTTATGGGATGTCAGTCGTGCTCTCGACCTCATTCAATATGCATCTTACTTCTCTCAACTGGCGTGCATGATTAGCTTGTTTGTCAGCTTCTTGGTTGTTTCTTTTGAGAATATGATAGAAGGACACCAAATCAAAGGAGGGGAGCAATCCCTGAGATCTCTTAATAATTTGGTTTAGGGTAGTGTTTTTAGCTTTTGTAGCATAGATCATATGACTAATAACTATCATGGAATCCCCTAAAACTTGTATTGTTTTTATGCCCTTCTTTTGAGCCAGGCTAAGGCCTCGATAAGGATTTCATATATTGGTTACAACTAATTAGTATTGTGATAATCTCATTATTGCAATTCAATAGTCCATAAAGTAACCAAATTTAGTTCCCAAACAGCAACTACAAATTCGAGATTATAACAATGTTCCAGTCAGTTCAACAGTTCATCATAGATAGAATCCATAATCAACCAATCATTTATGAGATGTGACAATGTTCCACAGAGTAATTTACCGATCTTACTATATTCAATATTTAATAATCACTATGACATGACAACGACTAGAATTTAATTCGCATACTGAGGAACTCTAGAGTACTGTGGGCCGACTCCAATTCTTAATCCGTCTTGGACTTATGTAACTTCAACGACTTTTGTTCTTGCCTATTTAAGGCTTAAGGAAGCCGTTCGGTGCGATTTCCATAATTTCGGCCTATCACGATTCTTACTGCCCTTTTGTGCTTTTCACGGGATTGCCACAGAGTAACCTTCAATTAGATTCTTCTACCTTCTTGAGCTTTGATTTGCCATAAAACACAGAAAATATGTCGACAAAAACCCTCGCTTCCACTCTGCCCAAAATTCCACAGATAATTTATGTCATTCTTGCGCCCATAAGAGAATTCGTGTATCGCTGCTTCAAAAATTTTTCTTCAATGAAATTCATGCACCCAATCGGACTCTCAGAGAATTACAAATTAAGCTCAAACTTGTTCAAGGGTTTAGGGCCAATGGGAGTCCTTCGTTGGCTTGATTCCTTACGAATTTTCCTGTGCCAAATAACGATCAAACCCACGAGCTTCGTAGCTTTCCTTTCATACGCCTTCCCTGTGCCAGAAACCCTAGCCGAATTCTTTAGACCTGCCCATAATAGAAGTTCACTCTTCCTTAAGATACTGGATATAATTTTTTGCTGCATCTAAATGTCTCATGTTCATAACCAAATCCAAACCCACAAAATTCGTTGTCTAACCAAAAACCCTGTGCAAAAATAGAGAGAGAAAAAGGGTTGTCAACTAGGGTGGAATCTTTCACCACCGAAATTGACAAGATAGAAAGGGGTCTTAAAACCTTCAAAGTAATTGCTCAAAGAACAAATGAGATGATCCACAATTGATGCTCCAAAATGAGTTCAATCCTCCTTTATTTATAGATTTTCTCGAGGGGTTTCATCTTCTTAAATGATTGAGTAAATCTTACTCAAAATCCCAATTATGGTTTTTTCACTTAGTTGCCCCAAAACTTGCCCAATAATAGGTATTTTGGGGCATTTTCTCCTTTTTTGGTGGAATATATCCTATGAGGATGGATAGGCTAATGAGTCCCGTTCGTCCTCAATTCTTAGAGGACATTATAGTTCCCCCTGCTCGAAATTGCTTGCCCTCAAGCAATTGCAAGTTTGGGTGTTGCAAAATTCATTCTCCTTCACATGTTGCATCCTCCTCTGGTAAATTCTTCCATTTGATGAGATATTTTAAAATTACTCTTCCTCTTAACTTCTTCTCTCGCACAACCATGATTGTTTCTGGAATTAGTTCTAGTTGCCCATCTTTGTCTAACGGTGGTAATTCGATAGAGGCGATGACCTATTGACCCACAACCTTATTGAGGCATGACACATGGAATACATTGTGGATTCTACTCACTTGGGAGCTCCAACTCACATGCCACTTCGCCAATTCTACGAAGAAATTTATAAGGCTCGTAAAACCTCGGGTTCAGTTTTTCTGCCCCTCCCCTTTTGAGTGTCGACTATTTATAGGTTTCAATCGCAAGAAAATAAGATCTCCCACCTCAAAACTGTGTTCTGTTTGATATTGGTCCGCGTACATCTTTTGCCGATTTTGAGCAACTTGTAATTTTCCTTGAGTACCTTGAGAATGTCCCGACTCTCCTGTATCTAGTCTTTGGCAAGCAGTGCTTTGCTGTCTCCAAAAATTCTGTCGATGAAGGACAATGCATCATATCCATACAGAGCTTTGAAGGGTGTCATCCCGATGGATAAGTGGTAAGTGGTGTTGTAGCAATGCTCGCCAAGGTACAACCACTTAATCCATGTCTTTTGCTGATCTGTCACATAGTTGCGTAGATACCCTTCAATCCACTTATTCACAGTTTTTGTTTGATTGTCGGTTTGAGGGTGATAGCTAGTGCTAGGGGTCAATTTAGTTCCCACTAGCCTGAAAAGCTCCTGCAAATGCTAGGGGTCAATTTAGTTCCCACTAGCCTGAAAATATCTTGCAAAAATGCACCCATAAATCTATTGTCACGATAGTTGACTATATTCTTTCGTAGTCCATGCAGTCTGAAGACCTCTTTGAAAAACAATTATGCCACTTGTTTGGTCGAGTAATCAGCTGAGATGGGCAAAGAAATGTGCGAATTTAGCCAACTTGTCTACCACTATGTAGATGTCATCCTTACCTTGTGCTTTGGGTAATCCTATGATGAAATCCATCGAGATGCTCTCCCATTTTTGTTCTGGGATTGGTAGGGGTTGGAGAAGACCTACAGGATGTGTATGATCAACCTTATTTTGTTGGCATGTCATGCATTCCCTTAGTATTTCATCACACCTTCCTTGAGCCCTTTCCACGAGAATCGTTCTTGGATTTGTTGATACGTCTTGAATAAACCTTGATGCCTAGTTGAAGGAATATCATGTGTAACCTTCAAAATCTTCTCCTTGAGTGTAGATTCAAGAACTAGATATATCCTGTCTTTATAATAACTGACTCCATCAACTATTTTGTACTTGTCATCCTGGATGATCTTGTCGATTAGTGCGAGGTGTGCCTTCTAATCTTCTGTGAATTCCATGAGAGCACATGCTGTGGGTTTCTTGTTGAGTGCATTGGCCACAACATTATTCTTTCCCTTCACATACTCAATATCAAAATCATAAGCTTGGATCTTGCTCACCCATTTCTGCTGCCACTCAATCAAGTCCTTTTGTCCTAGGAAATGACGTAGGCTGTTGTGATCTATCCTGACTATGAACCTTTTTCCTACCAATTATTGCTTGAATTTTGCCAGTGCATGCATGATAGACAACATCTCCTTGTCGTATATGGAGTAAAGTTTTTTTGTGTCCTAAAGCTTTCGACTTTCAAATGCGATAGGGTGACCCTTTTGCATTAAGACGACCCCTATGCCATCTCCTGATGCATCACACTCCAATATAAATGGTTGACTAAAGTCAGGGAGGGCCAACACAGGACATGAGCTCATTACTTCTTTAAGCTTGTTAAATGTCTTGTCGGATTCGTTTGTCCACTTGAATGCCCCTTTTTTGGTTAAATTTGTCAAGGACGCACTTATTTGAGAGAAACCTTTGACAAATAGTCAGTAATAACTGCGAATTCCGAGGAATCCTTATAATTCTGTTAGGTTCTTAGGTGAGTCAGTCCAATATGGCCTGAGCCTTTTCTTGATGAACCTGTACTCCCTTTGCACTGATTATGTGTCCCAAATAAAGAATCTCCGTCAACCCAAACTCACACTTTGATGCTTTGACATAGAGAGACTATTCCTACATAATGCTTAAAATTGTATCCAAATGTCCCAAATGATCGTCCCATGTTTTGCTGTAAATGAGAAGGTCGTCAAAGAATACCAATAAAAACTTCCTTGTTTGCTGAAGATATTGCTCATACAAGACTGGAAAGTGGCAGGGGTGTTGGTTAGCCCAAATGGCATGACCAAAAATTCAAAGTATCCATAATGACATTGGAATGCTGTTTTTGACACATCCTCTTCTCATACTCGGATTTGGTGGTACCCTGATTGCAAATCAATCTTTGAAAAGTATACTGCTCCATGATGTTCATCCAATAATTCATCGATCTTGGGAATAAGGTACCTTTTTTTGATGGTTGTCTTGTTGAGGGCTCGGTAATCAATGCACATGCTCCATGTGCCATCCTTCTTCTTAACCAAGACCATGGATGAGGCAAAGGGACTTGAGCTAGGTTTGATGTGGCCCATTTGTAACAACTCCTGGATGGTCTTTTTTGTTTCGTCCTTGAATTTCTTTGGATGTCGGTAGGGCGTGATGATTACAGGCCTAGCTCCCTCTTCTAGTTCTATAGTGTGCTCAAATATTCTCTTAGGAGGCAAGCCTGAAGGAATGTCATTAAACACTGAAGCATGCTTGTCTATTATTTGTTGAATATCAGTCCCGTATTGTGGTTTATCGCTGCCGGGGACCTTTTGGCTCATGATCTTGCAGTTTGCTACATATGCGACATCGTCATGCTTGAACATAGTTTCCATTCTCCTGGATGAAACGACTTGTGGCCTGCTGTTTGCCATGCCTCTCAGAACCACTTTGCTACCATTAGGAGCTTTAAACTCAATTTCCAATGCTTGGTAGTCCATTGTGTGCTTTCCCAATGAATACAACCACAGGACCCCCAATACCATATTGATGTTTGCAAGATCTATCACATAAAAATCACTAGTAAAAGTATAATTACCAAGTGTTACGCTCAAACCTAGTATCATTTGGGTGCAATGCAAGTTGTATCCATTCACAACTATTACATCCAGGCCTTCTAACTCTTCGGTGGGAAGTCCTCTTTTGGCCACTAGTGTTGCATCAATGAAATTGTGTGTAGCTCCTCCATCAATTAGTGCTCCATTGGAGATCGAAATAGTGCTCCATCTGTAGTATCCATGTTACAGGATCCTTGCCATCAAACTTCCTCATATCGATCTTTGGAAAATGGTGTGTTTTCAATCCAACGATAGAGTCTATGAAATCATGATTAACATTTCTTTTGTTCTCATCATGAGTTTCCTTTACTACTCTTTTCACCATTAGTAAGCATTTCTTGTAGCAACTTAGTCAAATCTATCTTCAAATCTTCCATGTCGCCTTTCAGTTTTTCTTCTATACCATCCATCTTAGCGTCCATGTCATCCATCTTAACTTCTACGCCATTCATCTTAGCTTCCACGCCTTTCTTTAAACCATCAACGTTAGCTTCTGTTACCTTTTTTGAGAGTGAAATTTGTTGCACTTGGTCTCGTAATTTTGATATATCATGTTGCATTTCTTCCTCTTCTTCATGAGTCATGCTAGAGATTTTTGGTTGCTTACTAGGTGTTTCCATTTTCTTTCTTCGGGGCATCAATTAATGATAATTCTGTTTCACTATGCCCTTTGAACTTCAAACTAATTTTTCAACCCAAACTTATGCAAAGTTTTAAAAAGACTACACACTTTTTTTCGCTTTGTAGAAGCTCGATATTGAATCTGTTGTATCTTTGTAATTGCGTATCTCCGAGGTATGAAATTGCTTCCTGCGGTAGCTCTTTGAGTCCTCTTTCTAATACCACTAGTTTGATCAAAATTGGATTCTCCAAGAAAGAGTTATGCCCAACCTCCCAAGATGACCCGATTATATAATTTTTTAGTAGAGCAAACCTGTACGATGTGCCACATGTCACTGTTTCGACTTTCGGATTTGAAAACGATACACAAAAAACTACAGTATGTCTTCTTTCTGTAACTTAACGAAATTTCAATTTGATGCTCAGAGAGAAAATTATGAAGATTTTCCCAAGGCCACCTGTTTGGAATGTAATTCGGGACTCTGCAAAAACCCTAACTTTCTCAGATCATATCTTCGAAAATATAGCGAGACAAGATCTGAAATTTGGATCTGAGGTTCAGAACGATTTCGTCTCAAATGGCTTTTTTTCTAGCTTTTGAAGCTTCGTAGAGAAAAAATTATAGCGAAAAGGCCACGCTGCCCTGTTTGGAGCAACGAAACCCTAGAATCCAAAGCTCTATACCAAATGTTAAGAAACCAGCTCACAAAAAAATAGAAAAGATAGATCAACGACTTCAGAATCAGCCTCTTCGAGGGGGCAACCTCCTTTACATTACACAAATGAACCATTCTTGGATGATGCAAATGACAAAACCTCCTTTCTATATATAGTAGTCTAAGGGGTCACAATATAATCAAAGCCAACATAACAATAATAATATAAGGGCACAACAATAACAATAATAGGCTTCTATGGGGCACAATAATAACAATATGGGGATAATAGGGGCACAACAATAACAATAAGGGCTACAATGACAATAGTAATGGGGGAATCACTAGTATTATGGATATCTAACACAGAGAGGGACGCAATGTAAGTGAGGGGCAGGGATAGTGATCCAGAGGAAGATTTCCAAATCCGGAGAGGCAGTAGCAAGAGGCTGAGTTATTCCCAGTGCAGGAATGCAAGTGTAGGCAGCACGAGTGCAAGAAGCGCGAGTGCCAGGGTTACTTAGGGAATATCTCTGCCAGATTTTCTTGTTGTTTGGATTGCCAGTTGGGCATCCATAGATGTACTCAGATTTCAATGTTGTATAATAAAATAAAATCCTCACTGCTGCAACGATTTTCCCAAGTTGGGTTTTTTCGGGGACATATGTCAAAAAATAACGGTGTTATTTTATGTGTGTGTGCTAGCATTTCTTCCAGCGTTTCAAACCTAAGACCATTGATGAGGCTTGTGTGTAGGCACAATACCTTTAAGAAGATAAGGATAAACAAATTGATCTCTTATTGACGGGGGCAAGATGCTCTGACCTTGACGGCATTCTTGATACGATGGATGGATGGATAGATGGATGACTAGTTGAGTTCCAAATGACATTCTTCCGCAGTTTTATTTGTGTAGGTTGCAATGTGAGTTATTCAGTATTTGCTGTAGGAAACAGTAAATAAATTATTAAACTAAAATAACGATTAGGAGAATAATTTCTAATTGTCGCAATAGGATTCGGGTTTCTGAATTTCCACATGGTATCAGAGCACAAATGATCAACCAGAGAGCTCAGTAGTGAAGATATGAGGAGTTTCGATGTTCATTGTGGGCGGTAGATCGAAACCTCAGAGAGCAGTGCAACCACTTTGCCAAGAGGTTGAATTTCTTGAGGAGATTCGATTTTTCTGAGGGGCAAAAAAATTCGATTTCTCTTGATTGAGGGATTTCAGAGTCAGAGGGAGCAACCCAGTATTTTCGTAGAGCAAATCTCTAGCTGGATGCAATAGTTTTGCAGCAGTTTACTGGAGCAGAGCTAGCATTAGGTGGAAGAAGAGCACACACTGAGGGAAAATTTTCCTCGAGGAACTTTTAGTCTCAAGAAGTTCGATTTCCCTTGCAAATCAACAATCATTGTGTGTAGAGTTTCTCACTCCGCAAGGGAGGTGCGAATCGCTAAGCAACAACTGAGCAGAAGGGAAGAGGAGATTTTCGACATTTGTTGAGATGACCATTGTTGGGCTTCATGATCAAGATAGGTTGGATGGAGCTTCCAACTATGTCATCTGGAAGGCAAGGATGTCCTTCCTTCTAGATGAATATGGCCAGAAGACATATATTGGTGCAAGGTAGCATTTCCCACGAATGTAGATCAGCTAAAGGAGTACAAGAAGCAGATGGGACAGGTGAAGAGGTTGATCCTAGACGGAGTCTGGGATCACATTGTTTCACACATAGCGGCCAAGGGAACGACCAAAGAGATGTGAGAGACTCTCTCCACACTGTACCAGGGCACTTCCGAGTAGCGGAAGATGTACTTGGAGGAGAAGTTGAGATGCATCAGGATGCAGAAGGTTGAAAGCATATACGCCTTCCTCACCAGGATTCAAGAGGTCCATGACCAGTTGTCAACTGTTAGGGCAGCACCTCAATCCACAGAGCTAGTGCGATTGGCACTAAATAGTGTCTTCGAGGAGTGGCGGGTATTCGTCCAAAGTATTTTGGGCAGAGATACCTTGCCAAGTTGGGACATGATGTGGGCCAATTTGCAACAGGAGGAGTTGAGGTGAGCTCTTTTAAAGAGCTCCATCAGTGGCAGTAGCAGCGGACAGAAATAGGTGAAGGAGGAGAAGAATGTGGCCCTTGCATCGAAGGATCCCAGTGAGGGACAAGGGGAGCAAAGAAAGAAGAAGAAGGACATATCGAAGGTCAAGTGCTTCAGATGTGGTAAGCTCGGTCGCTATAGTACCCAATGTCCTCTCTTGAAGAAGGACAAGGAGGACAAGCAGGACCAGCGGGCAACATCAGCAGAGATCGATATGCTGTCCTCCAGGCTAGAGGAAGACTTCGCCATGTTTGTTGACATACCTCGAGGAGTGAGCTGGGGAGATTTGGTGTTGTAGCCCTAGAGCGCTACAGATGGGCATGATCCTTGAGGAGTCCACCTCATGGATCGTTACATGGCTACGGGGGCCCACAATATATAGTAGCAGGATGGATCAGTGGCAGTAGATGCATTCAGATGCCAGAGTGACAGATGCAGAGTCTAGTAGCAATCAGATGTTGAGGAGTACAGTGCAGATTTGGCAGCAGTCAAGGTGGCACAATGTAGAGTCAGCGACAACGCAGATTCTTCCGTGAAAGTGCAGATACTAGCAACGATCAGAGACTCGGGTGACAGATGCATTATATTGATCATAGTTGATTCAATATTTAGGATGCTTCTCAGTTGCAACAATAATAGATGAGAGGGAGTTGCAGTGTTGGCAACAATTCAGTAGGGTTAGCAGCAACACAGATGCAACATATATCAAAGTTACGCAGTATGGCCAGACATCAACAACGCGACAGGAGATGATGCAGAGATAGGGTGCTGCTACAGGGTGAGTAGTAGCACTAGAACACATTCCTCGCTAAGAGAGAGTGCTAGTTTTTGTAGCATCGGATGTGTTCTAGCCAGGAAATTTTGTGGAGAGGCTAGAATACATGAGACCTCCAAAACCCATAAATTGTTTCTGGAAATTTCGCCTAGAAACGACTTAATTAGATTATTAAACAATTTTTTAATATTTCCTAGGGAATGTGGTTAATTAATCAGAATTAATTAAGTCAAGGTGTGAATGTTCTAGAAACTCACATGGATCGACTTCAAGTTAATCCTAAGCATGATTAAGATTTAATCTTGGCCGTTGGAGTCTCAATAGAGGATTATAAGAAGTCGATGGGCACTTGGAGAGCACAGTTGAGAAACAATTCCTTGTGCAGATCGAGCTAGCAGCAGTAGAGTTCGAGTCAGAGAGGGATGCAGTGTGTTGTCGCACAGATTGTCTGGGCAGCACGACAACGCTTAGACTGGGGGTTGTCACCCTGATCCTCGATCTCTCCGTTTAAGTCGTCTCCCGAGGCTAAGTGGGATAGACCCTATGGGATAAAGGAAGACCAACTGTGGACCAGTTGGGTGGGAGACATAGCAAGGTAATTTAGCACCTGATTGATTTTAGAAATTAATGTACCAGTGCCTTATGGAGTTAATGATTAAATGATTATTTATTAAATGTTGCAGAAATATGAACCTTGTAAAACAATCATTTATCATCAAATAACCCAAGCAAAGATTAATTTTACCAAATGCGAGATAATCGATAAATGCACAATGCCTTAACAATATTCCAGTAATTAAAATTCAAAAGATTAAATGCTTTAAATAACGATGCAATTTTAAATGCTAATCAGTTAACACTTTCATATAGCTAATCTTCAAATAAACATTTAAGCGCATTTAACTATAGAGAAGTGGAACATAAATTCAAAAAGACACCAAAATGTATTTCCAATTTTTAGTAAATCTTTTTAATTTTTATATTATTAAATAAAACAAAACAAAACAAAACTAAATGAAATTTAAAATTATTAAAACTAAATCCTAAAAGAACTTTTTTATTTTTTAAATTTAAAAATCAGAATAAAGCTAAAATATATTCTAAACTAAGATCCCAAAAATGAAAAGAAACCTTTTATTTTTTTGAAAACTTTATGATTTTTTTATATTTTAATATTTTTTTTATGATTTTTGATTTAAAAAATGAAACAAACTAAATTTGAACTATAGCTCATCTAAAAAAAAGAAAATCAAATTTTTATTTTATTTTGATTTTTCAAACTTTTTATAATTTTTATATTTTATATTTTATATTATTAATCTACTTTAAACAAAATTAAATCTAAATTTAAAGAAGTCTAAATCTAAAACTAAAACAAGAATTTAAAAAATGAACTAACATATATATAAAACTAAAATGAAAGATTATACGCTACCAAAACCTAAATATACACAACTAAACTAATGCCTAAACTAAATGAAAATCATAGTAAATAAAAATAAAGGAATACCTACACTAACCCTGAGCATGCACAGATAAAAGAAATTGAACGCTTGTTTGCAGGTGTTTGACGGCGGCATGAGAAAGATCGCGCGGACGAGGGAAACGACTGCCGAGAAATGGATTTGCAGGTCGATGGGCACGACAAGGGAGCTGCGGATAGGTAGCGTGGAGCTTGGGTGTGCCAGTGTGAGGGAGTAGCTGAGCTGAGGAGTGACTGCGTGGAGCCACTAACGCAGAGAGCCACTGGTTTGCAGATGTGAGGAACGACGAAGGTTTGGAGAGGATACACAAGAAAGGAAACTAGTTTTAGTAGTGAATAGAAGCGAGGTTGCTGCAGGTGAAGAAATGCGTGGATCAGGGGGAGAATGAAGGTGAGAGAAGAAGGCCACGGGTAGGAAAAGGACTTGCAGTGTGGAAGGAATGGGCCAGTTTGTAGGTTGATAAAATGAGGAGCTGCGTAGGATGAATATGACTTTGAGTGAATTTTGAAGAGAGACTGGCTAGAGGTGTGACAATGATACTTGGGTAGAGTGCTGAGGGAAGGAGTTGAGCAGAAAAATAGTAGTGCTGAAACTTGGCACAATCCAAGAGTTGAGCAGAAATGAAACCCCAACAGACAGATAGCTTGGAGAGCCTTGGATTTCTTTAGAAAAACCTTGCAAGAACTGATATTGAGGCCAGATCTTACCCTCCAGGGCCTAGATCTGGCTTCAAAACATAGTTTTTAAAACCGTTTTTAAAAACCGGTTACCGGTCTAACCGGCCGGTCTAAACCGGCCAAAAAACCCGGTTCATGACAGAACCAGCCGGTTTTGTATCAAACCGGCCGGTTCCGTCATAAACCGACTAGTTAGAGGCACGCCCACTGTAAAGTTAAAAAAACGGAATTCTGACCGCGTTTTAGGGGTTTTGGGGGGAAACTAAGGGTGTTTTCCCTCCAAAAACACCCTCTCCAAGCCTTTAAGAGCCCCCTCTCGCTCTCATTTGTCTCACACAACTGATTTGGAGTGTTTATGTGTGTTTGTGAGTTTGATTGTGAGCTTGGAGAGTGTTGAGTTTTTGCTGAAGTAGTCATCTTGGAGTTGGGATTGGAGCTATTTTAGAGATAGTGTGTAGCTATCAGTGGAGTTGCCATCTTCAGGAGGAGGCTAAGGAAGCTAGTTTGCATTTCCAAGTAGTCATCATGCCTCCAAAAGCCAGAGATACTGCATGGGCTCATTGTGATATGATTGATGGCAAAATGATCTGCAAATATTGCCAAAAATCCATTCAAGGAGGAGGTATTAACAGGTTCAAGCAACACTTGGCTGGGATAGGAGACCATGTAAAGCCATGTGAAGCACCAAATGAAATAATAGGGCATATTAGGGCAGAATACCTTCAGAAGTTGAGACTCAAGTCACTGAACCAATAGAGAAGTTTTTGACTGCAAAGTTTGGGAGTCGAGACTCAACCAACTGAGTTTGATCATGATGACTCATGAGAAGTTTCAAGTGATAATGTTGATCACTGTTATAGTATTATCATATATGTAGACTGGAGTCTTGTAGTAGGCCACTGGCCCCATAGTTTGTAGGCTTTGTTTTTGCACTCTAGAGGCCATTTAGAGCCTCACTGCTTATGTATTTTGTTGATGATATGTATTGCACTCGGTGCCATTTTGATATATTCACCTTTACATGGTATATAAATGAGCAATCTTTGCATATTTTGTCTCTATTGGCTTGGAATCATGGTTTTAAATCTTAAAAATAGTTTTTTTCATTAAAAAATATCTATTTAATGTATTTTTCTAAAACCAGCTCGTTTAGACCAAACCCGTCCCGGTTAGACCGGTTCCGGTTGGTAAACCGGTTCATTAGGTGGACCGCTCCGGTCACCGGTTCCGGTTTTAAAAACTATGCTTCAAACAAAATTTTCTTCTCAGACTTGCAACCTGCAATGGAAAAAATAGAAAACCTAGAAGTAAAATGTGCAAGAAACAAAACTAAAAACCCTAAAACCAGCTAAATAATTATAGTAATTACAACTCAGAGGCTCTAAATAGCCAGATTTGTCAATATGCCACAGAAATATTGTCAGAATTTTAAATGTAATGTGAGATGCTTCAGAAAACCCTTCATGCATTCATAATTTTTTTTTTTCAAATGATAAGCCGGGATCAAAACTGGCTGGGCTCTTTCAGAAAACGCAATCCGGGAGTTGGCTGGTTCAGCCGAGAACTTCCCATAACGCCCAGTAAACTCAAAATTAAGGATATCCTGCACTGCTTAAATCAACCATTAACATAGAGGGAGAAAACAATAATGAAATTCAGATCGAATGGAGATACCTGCCATTATATTTCATAAATTAAACTATCATTCAAACCCCAGAGATGAGACAAGATACCTGTGCCTAAATCAATCTTCACCAAGCTATCATTAATGGCTAAAACTAAATTTATGCAGAAAAATAAAACATCTTACAACATTTCTAGAAGAGTAACACCAGCAAGATTTTCAACCCCTGCCTTTCTTTATTGCACAAAAAATGACTACAAGAGAGCTTTCTTTAGCACATGACTAAGATCGAATGATCTTAAATGGCCCCTAACACCCTATTTAAAGGAAAATTTCCCAACGGCTAATTCGAGTGATACATGTCAAAATGATCTCGACTGTCGATGAGGATCAAAATCCCTTTTAATCTCATCCGTCGAAAATTTTAAATGCATTTTAATATATTAAAAATTTAAATTTTGCATTTATTTCCTCAAAACTTTTGACTTATTTATTTATTTTAATTTTTCAAAATTTTTAATTTATTTTTAAATTTTATTTTATTTTACTTTTAATTTTTTTTATTTTTTAATTTTGGATCCTCGAACCTAGCCTTTGGAAAAATCACCTAGGACCTAGGACTTAGGACTTATGAGGGGATAAAACATTTTCTAACCCTCAAGATACTTTACATCATGACTTCTACAATTTTACATCTCAAGGGCGAAAACCCATTTGACATAGACCCTCATAGACCACCCAGTTCTGTGACACAAATATAATCTAGCAGGTCAATAAATTTGTAATAACCTAACCAAATAGTTAGAATTATTTTCAAATTACTTTTACAGAGACTCGAAGCACACTAGGATTCCCCTAAGATTCTAATGACAAATTCATTTCGGCTTCGGGGTTAGGTTGAAGGAAAACTCTGCCGATCATGGATCGGTGAGACAAAAACCTTCCGGAACGTAGATTATCACTAGAAAATTAGGTTTGCCTAGGCAATTTACATACTTGACTCATATCTACTAAGATTATTTACAATTTACACAAGCATATTGGGTTTACAACATGACATGATCGGGTTGATGATGAAAGTCGAATGGCACGGACATGTCGATCAAACGCTATCCCTTTTGCGAAAAAGGGGGTGTATTGCTATGGGTAGTTGACATGTAGTGGTCAATAGGACCAAATCCCGATGGGTGCAAAACCCCTACCTTGGGTTCCAAGCCCACAAATGACTCTTGTGGCGCTTTGTCATCCAATTCTCGAACCCTAGGGCGTGGAGTACCTCCCAAGCTACTAAAAGAATAATACCCTGTCTTAGCGAGGGAGGTACTTCCAAGACTAGGAAGTAACTCATCATCATCATCACTACTCACAACACTTGCCCAACTCTTGGGGCTCACAATTGTAGCAATCGCTATTCTATGAACTACGCCTCTCTCGGAAGTGTCATTGTCATTGCTGGAAGAACCCTGATTCTTCTTCTCCTATATCACTTTCCAATCCCTTCATGATTCCTTTTTTCCAGATGTGGAAGCACCCTTGCTCCCCACTAACCACGAGCTCTTCTTGGGTTGCAAAGTCTTCCTCTGAATCGCAAGCTCTCGCTAGAACTCGACTCCCTCTGAGTTTTTGGAATTTGGAACTTCTTCTTGGGAACCTGTACCTACACCTCTGAAGCCTGCACTTGCTTCTATGGAACCTACACTTGCTGCACCTGCTTCTTCCCAGCATCCATAGGCTTGCACTCTAACTCCAAGCACAATCCCATCAGAGTTAGAGCCTCTAGGTCTGATTCTTGCCTTCCCATCCTGGAACAAGACCTCAAACTCCTTGTTCTCGATCATCGAGATGGAAATCACACTATATCTGAGTCCTGATACAAATAATACATCCTGGACCCGCATCACTTGTCCTGTCTCCATTCTGAATGACACAACTCTTGATCCTCAGATCTCCTTGTAACTATTGTCGCCCACACCATGTGCAACTTTGAGTCCCATTCAGCTAGAGTCTCAAAAACCTCTTGTCACCCTGTCATATGTTTCGACGCACCATTGTCCATGTACAGTCCATCCTTATTGATAGTACCTTGCGAGAAATGAGAGATCATGGCAAAGTCATCCTCCTCCAATCTCCTGGTGAGATCATCTATCTCAGCAGAAGTGGCAACACCGATGACCTGCTTCCCTTTCTTCTTCTCGTCATCTCCCTTCTTCTTCATTGGACATCTTGACAAAAAATGACCCATCTCGCCATAGTTGAAACACTTGACCTTAGTCAAGTCCTTCTTCTGCTTACCCTTCATTCACGCTACAAGTGCCACATCATCATCGAAAGTCTTCTTCTTTGGATGAAGATCCTCGTCTCACAACTTTTCCTGAATGAAGTCA
>APFE030436896.1:6315-45524 GCA_000404065.3 Pinus taeda | reverse complement strand
TTATTTTTTATAATTTTTAATTAAATGAAAAGCTAAACAAAATAACTTGAAATCCTAAATATTAATCTAATCTAAATCTAAACCAAAATTAAATCTAATCTCAATCTGAAGTCATATGCTATACAATATTTAAAATGCCTGACCGTATATATGTGAGAATATAAACTCTAAATCCTAAATAAATAAAACTCAAATCAAACTAATTTAACCAACTTAGAACTAAACCAACCTAACCCGTATAAAAAAAAGGGTTGAATTTATGTTTTGATCTTGCTGGGCAGGTGTTTCGACGGCAAAGATTGCATTGAAGGAATCAGAAACTTGAATGGAGGATGTGAAGGGTTTGCAGGTCTGCGCAGGTCGAATGGCCGCAGAGAGTTTTGAGGATTTGCAGCGTGGGAATGAGCAGGCTGAGGGCAATGATAAGAACGAACTGATAAACGTTTTGATTTTTTTTTTCAACCCCAAAGTCTTTCTTTATTGCACAAAAAATGACTACAAGAGAGCTTTCTTTAGCACACGACTCTCAAATCGAATGATCTCAAATGACCCTTGACACCCTATTTAAAGGAAAATTTCCCAACCGCTAGTTCGAGTGATCCATGTCAAAGTGATCTCGACTGTCGATGAGGATCAAAATCTCTTTTAATTTCATCCGTTGAAATTTTAAATGCATTTTAATATATTAAAAAATTAAAACCCTGCATTTATTTCCTCAAAGCTTTGACTTATTATTATTTTATTTTATTTTTCAAAATTTTATTTGTTTATTTTTAATTTTATTTATTATTATTTATATCTTTTATTATTTTTATATACATTTTTAAATTTTAAATTTTTATTATTTTTATTGGATCCTCGAACTTAGCCTTTTGAAAAATCACCTAGGACCTAGGACTTATGAGGGGATAAAACATTTTTTAACCCTCAAGACATTTTACATCATGACTTTTACAATTTTACATCTCAAGGGGGGAAACCCATTTGACATAGACCCTCATAGACCACCCAGTTTTGTGACACAAATATAATCTAACAGATCAAGCAATTTGTAATAACCTAACCAAATAGTTAGAATTATTTCCAAATTACTTTTACATAGACTCGAACTAGCACACTAGGATTCCCCTAAGATTCTAATGACAAAATCCATTCCGGCTTTGGGGTTAGGCCGAAGGAAAACTCTGCCGATCATGGATCGGTGGGACAAAAAACCTTCCGGAACGTAGATCATCACTAGAAAATGAGGTTTGCCTAGGCCATTTACATACATGTTTCAGATCTGCTAAGATTATTTACAATTTATACATGCAAACTAGGTTTACAACATAACATGATTGGGCTGATGATGATAGTTGAATGGCATGGATACGTCGATCAAGCGCTATCCCTTTTGCGAAAAAGGGGGTTGTACTTGCTATGGGTAGTTGATACGTAGTGGTCAACACAGTGTCAGTGAGGGGCAGGGACAAGTGATCGAGAGGAAGATTTCCTGATCCGGAGAGGCAGTGGCAAGACGTTGAATTATTCCTAGTGCAGGAACGCGAGTGTAGGAACACGTGAGTGCAGGTAGCATGAGTGCAAGAAGCGCAAGTGTCGGGGTTGCTTGGGGAATATCTCTGCCAAATTTTCTTGCTATTTGGATGCCAGTTGGGCATCCATAGATGTACTCAAATTTCATTGCTACATAATAAAATAAAACTCTCACTACTGCACCTGTTTTCCCGAGTTGGGTTTTTCTGGGGACATTTGTCCAAAAATAACTGTGTTATTTTATGTGTGTGTGCTAACATTTCTTCTAGTGTTTATTCTTTTGCAGTTTTATTTGTGTAGGTTGCAGTGTGAGTTATTTAGTATTTGTTGTAGGAAATAGTAAATAAATTACTAAATTAAAATAACAATTAGGAGAATAATTTCCAATTGTTGCAATAGGATTTGGGTTTCCGAATTTCCACAACAAGGGTTACATCTTTTGTATTTTGGACTTCAACAACTTGCTAGGGTTTTGTCAAAAACCTTTGATTTCATCATCGAGCCTTAGTCATTAGCAACTAAATCAAGTTAGCAATCCATTCATAGCATTTTACATAAGGGGTTTCACTATTATGCTCCTAGACTTTCATCGTCAAACTTTACTAGGGTTTTGTCATAAACCCTAGATTTCATCAATAAAATTAAATTTTAGATATCAACAACAAAGTTAGCATCCTAATATTTAATATCTAGGGTTTCATTATTATATCAATCTCTGACTAGGATTTTATTGTAAACCCTAGATACACATCTAACTTCAAAGATTAGATATACAACAATTTGATTAGACTAGGGTTTCAATTATGTAGAAGCTCATACACCTAGGTTTTTATTGCAAGGGTTTTGTTATAAACCCAAATTCACCAAACCCTAAAATCTAGGGTTTTATTATTTAACTTAGATATCATCAACAAACCCTAAAAGCCTAGGGTTTCATAACATTAACAAACCATAAACATCAAGAGTAGAATTTTATTTCTAGACTTTATCAACAAACCCTAAGTAGACTAAGGGTTTCATTGTCAACATACCCTAAGCATCAAGAGGCTTGGGATTTGCAGTGAACCCTAAAAGTTAGGGTATCATAAAAATGATCAAACAAGAGAGTATGATAAGGGTAGGTTCAATCTAATGATTAATCACCCTAACAAGAATCCTTATGATTCAAAACCCTAAACATAAGAAAGTTAGTAATACAAAGCAAATTTCAAAAAGATTGTACCCTTTTAATGAAGCATTTTAGCTACAAAACCTTATGGTCTTAGACATACCTTGAGTTACTCCTTTTACAAACCTTGTAGGGTTTCCTTGAAGTGCTCCTTTTGAATTTAGCCATAATCTTTATACCTACAATACTTATTGACAAATACAACCAACCAAAATATGTGATACCAAAAGCATGATGTCAATTTGTCAATCTAGGGTTTCTAAGCAACAATAGAGGATGGAATCTTAGGGTTTCCTAGGACAAATCTTAGATCTAGCCATTTTTTTCTTTTCAATCTATACTAGGGTTTACTTGACACCTTAGATTATCTACAAACCCTAGAAGTCAAGAGCAATGAGTGATTAGGGTTAGGGTTTCTATATGACTAGGGTTGTCATGTGCCACCTAGGGTTTACAATCTTAGATATCAATACCAATATTAACAACTTTCGATAATGAAGACACAAACCTTAGAACCATATAAGCAGCTAACCCTAAAATATCTCATGTTAGACCCTTACCAGATGAATATATTATACATACCTTATGATTACGTACCTTTGTCCTCCAAGATCATAGAGGGCGCTACAAGGTTTGCTATTTGATGCTATGCTCTTCTAACTGCTCTTTAAGACTGAAGACTTCAAAGCCAAAAACTGTTTATAAAGGTACTAAAATCTTTATTTTTCCAACGATCCTTCAAATAGGGATACCTTATGATATCACTGCTCTACCCAACTTCTGGTAGGACTACAATGAGGGAGCTTATTACAAATCCTTAATAAGCTTCTGGACTGCTACCTTTTACCACTGGTGATTTGGCTTCTATACTTTTACCAAAGTCGGCTTGCACACCTTCTAAATTTTGGATTATACGTATATATACAAGTCATCAGATTGCATCCTTCAACCAACGATTCTTGGTTTCTACACCAACATCCAGGACTGCGACTTTTTATTAAAGAATGGTGATTATCAAACAGAATATCTCGGCCTTGAGCTTTTTATTTGCACAGGTTTTGATTCATGATGGAGGCTCCAATTTTTTGGCCTTCCAAAATATACTTATGCTCAAATTTTGAAATGGGAGTCTTTACTCTTATCAAAGATGACAGTGGCTGCATTTTAAGCCTTTCACACTATACTTATGTCGAGAACATCGACTTCTCCTGGTAGTTGTCAGATAGCTCTACTTATTAGGCCTACAATGCAATCAAAATAGACTTAGAACTCTTTGCTGGTTAACAAGGCTTCTTCTAATCCACAAGATGAGATTCAATCACCCACAAATGTGCTCAGAGCTCTAAGATTCGAATTTATAAGGAAACACAGAGAATTTAGACCCTTTCAATAGTGATTTTAGACCATAGAAAATATGCCTAGGACTTTTTATTTTTTTTCTCAATAGACTTGACTTAGAGAGGGCTAGGTTTTTAGCCCCTCGTTTCTCCAAAACAATGTTTATATCTGTTGAATAAAGTGTAACTAGGTTTGGTCTTCATAAATGTAATTTTGATCTTTGTACTTGTAAAAGAAAGAATTATTATTTTTGTCATTATCAAGAATGGATTTCTTGTCCATTTGATAGGTCAAACACATGATGAAGTGCTTGTAGGAAAGTCAAAGAGTAAATGTAAGTATTGAAGACCCCTTGAGGGCGAGTTACACTATGTAAATATGTCTATGTAAAATGTCAAGTGAAAGTGTCAAGAAATTGAGTCAAGACAAAATCCTCCAAGCAAGTCAAGCCTCCTCTTGTAAAGAATAAAATTCGGTCAAGCAAGTCGGCTTCATGTCAAGCTCAAGTCGGCCCTCTAATGGTCATGTCGGCTCAAAAGGAAGGGACATAATCACTATAAGAAGGGCAGCTCGACCTGACTAGAAGAACATACATCAGCTCTGAAATAAGAAGAAGAAGAGGTGAAAAAATAAGGAGAAGAAGTCTCCTATACAATGAAAGGAAGGCCAAGTAGGATATCTCTGTTTTGGGGAAGGACTGTCACACGTGCCAGCTTAGGGCACACTTCGACAACAGCAAGTGATCTCTGAAATCAACGAAGAAGAGAAGCAAGAAAAGGGTGCGAAAAGACGAGAAGGTGTCTCTATTGCAGCGAAGAAGGAAGGGTAGAAGGCCGAGTTTGAGAGGTCTATTTCAGGCCTAATTACAGTCACACATGCGAGGTAAAACAGACTCGTTCTGCTGCCATAACAGACCTACTAGTACAGTCATATGAAGAGGCTTGGTTGGGCTAGAAAGGAGTGCCAATTAGGCCTCTTACTCAAGCAAAGGAAGAGACAACTCAAGCGAAGGAAAAAAGAGAAAACAAGCAACTATTCTTGAAGGTATCCCCTCACACATGCGAAGAATAAAGGCCACATTGCTGCTGTCCCAGATCTGAAACTACATAAGAGAAAAGAGCTCGGTTGGGTTAAGAATAAGGTCCTCATCCTAATTAAGAAAGTCTACATCTCAAGCAAAGGAAGAAGAATGTCCCTTCTAGAGCATGCAATCTAGGGTTGTTGCAGTAAAGCTATCAGTTGCTGGAAGAAGGACAAAGAAGGAGTCTAAGTGCTGCAAGAGGAAGTGATCTCGGATTAAAGGAAAGGCTTGACTTGTGCTTGGAGGATCTTCTTCTCAAGAGTCTAGGGTTTGGCATTTGTCAATTGAAGCTTCAATAAGAGAAATTTGCAGAAGGGTTTTCCTCTCTAGGAGAGAGAGGTTTTCCCCTGGCTGAGAGCCAATATCTTGTGTTCTTGTCTCTTTTGTTTTGGTGACTATTTGATGAAGTAAGAGAACATGATCTAATAATAATAAGAGAAGATTGTGCTATTAAGAAAAAGTAAAAAGTACCTTGCAAATAGTTATCATCGTCAGAAGAATCTCATAATACCCAAATGCCCTAGATTCTTCAACATGGTATTAGAGCTAAGGTGACACATCAAGGAAGGGCATCTCCAGAACACATAGAAAATTGAATCATTAAGATCAAGAAGCAAGGGCACCCAAAGGTTGAAGCATCAGATCTACAAGCAGGGCTTTTAGATCCATCAAGAAGGACTACCATATTGGGAACAAGGAAAAGAAGAAAGCCTTCCATCTAAAGGCATCTACAAGAAGGTTCATCCAAGAAAGGTTTACATCAAAGACTCATCATCTCTAAAGAAAGATACTCAGATCTAGGTCCATCATTGAATATCTCAAGACCTACACATTGAGAAGTTTTCATCAACAAGCAAATCTCTCACAAGGCTCCTTGAAGGAAGCATCTTGAAGAAATCCAAGATCTAAGAAGTCAAAATCATCAAATCTTCAAAGAGGCAGCAAGATATCTTCACAACAACTCTCTCAAGTAAGTATTTAATGTCCTCTTCTGAAAATATCAAAATGTCTTTTTGCAAGGAAAGCAACAAATTGGTTTTGCGTGGAAAAAGAGGACTGATCTACTTCTCAAAGAAAATGAACTTATGGACTACATCAAAGGGAGTGTCACTATTCCTGCAAAGGAACAAACTCAAGCCTAGCAAATAATAATAAGGGTGAAACAAGGGCTCAAAGGATTCTGATAGAATCCATCAAGGACCCTCCCATTCCTTATGTTTACAAACTTTAAACATCTCAAGAAATCTATGATAAGCTGGTGGAGCTATTCTCAGTTAGTACAGATGGGGTAGTGATATCATTGCGTAATGAACTATACAAAATGAAGATATCCAAGGAAGAAGGAATAGCTCCCTACTTCATGAAGGTCTCTGAGATGAGAGACTAGCTGCAATAACTAGGATAAGTTATGTCAGATAGAGAAACGACAATTGTGGTGCTCAATGCATTACCTGAGGAATGGGGCAACTTCACATCAAGAATATATGCCAAGAAGGAAGCTACCCCGTTGAATGAACTTTGGTCTCTATGCAAAATTGAGGAGACTAGACTCAAAGCCAAAGATGATGTGGGATCGAAGGAGCAGACATTTGCTGCTATGGCCAAGAGAAAAGGGAAATTTGGCAAGTTCGGTCCACAAAGAAAGGGTAAAAGATATATGTCCAAAGTACAATGCTTTGGTTGCCAAGAATATGGACACTATAAGAGGGACTATCCTAAGTTCAAGAAGGACAACAATAAGAGGAAACGAGAAGAAGCCCACATTACCCAAGAAGTGAAAGAAGAAAATAAGAAGTAGAAGAAGGAAGATCCTCTGGATCGAAGACTATGACAAAGAACAACTTCTTTACATAAGTCTTCTTTGAAGTTTTGGGTATCATAGGAACATGTGGAAGTAGGATAGAATGCATGATTTATGAGAATGACATCTTCAGGAATATAGGAGCATTATGTAGAGATAGCTCAGATAAAGATATTCATGTAGGAAGAATATAGCCATTGAAGCACCTCATCAATGTGTAAAGGAATGATCATAATCAGGAAGAATCATCTTAGAAAGCCACTATCATCAACAAGAAGGAGCATTTGCAGAATAAGGACTATAATGATCCTCCGATGGAATCTTCAATAGAAGGTTCATGACTCTCAGAAAAAGCAGATGTCTCGATAGGAATTCCACTTAGGGGGGATTCAGGAAAAGGATGTTATGTAGGCAAGGAAAGATGTAGCAAAGCAAAGAAGATTGAGGTAATCTCAATCTAGGAAGTTGTCAAAGGAAGCTGAGATGATGAAGGAAAGAACTAAGATGAGGTATGTATGCATCTATGTTTTCAGTGAAAGTCATGTCATCATTTGTATCAATGAGCATGGGGAATTGCTCTGGTAACATGGTCAATAACAATATAGATCTCTTTCATTGAAGGAAATGCACAAAGGCATGGTTCACTCACTAATGAAGGTCAACATGAGAATGTCCTCAAATGGAGTATGAGGTGGTTGACAAAGAAAATCTATAAAGAGGCATATGAGATAAAGGAGATCAGGAATAAAAGGACACCATGGACACTAGGAATCAACATCCGATTGATTTGTTGAAGGCATCTCTTGGAAGAAGGCACGAGAATTCTGACAAAGGAAGAAACAGATCAAAGGACCCTTGACACTTGGAAAGGCCTTGGAGATGTGAAAATACAAGATGCTAAAGATTCAAGCCAACATGATGTCATGATGGAAAGGCATCTTGTAAGGTGCTATTTGATTCAATGTTATGTTTTGATTTCTTGAATAATATCTGGACGAGTTCATGTAAGGCTACTCAAACAAGCATTGTAAGTGCAAGTACAACCAATATTCATGTGGTGGATGGAAGTTGTTGAAATAAACATGATAAGGAAGAAATAGCCATATGACGGAGGTTCCAGATATGTATCAAGAAGGCCACTTTCCATGAAGAAAGGAATGACATGACGAACCAAAGAAGGAAAGTGATCGATGGTTGGTGCCATACAAAGAAGAAGCTTGACTGAATTTCATGACATCAAGAAAAGAAAGTGATCAAGCAGCTGAAGGACCCACAAGAAGAAGTTGCTGATGTATAGGAGAGTCCTTAGTTAAAAGGGAGCTCTGGCAAGTCCCTAATTGAGAGAGAGCTTGGGCAAGTCCCTGGTAAGAGGGAGCTTGGGTACATTCCTTCACAAGATTGGGCATATCTTCCCTAGTTGAGAGGGAGAGATAGACACAACATTCTTGTCTTCACCTGGGAAGAAAGAATGGAGGATTGGGTAGTCATCTAGCATCTGATGCTCTTTGAGGATGTTTAGGGCATCCAAGATAAGAGTAGGCAAGAGGACCGATATTCTTTGAGGGCTGGGAACCCAAGATAAGAATAGTCCTAGAAGGTCATACTCAGTGAACACCCGGGTGGGTATGTACCTTGAGAGACAATGATGAAGGTGTCTATAATCATTGGTCTCGCCAACATTGTGCTATGATCTATTGAGAGATAGAGCTGTTAGTAAGGCCTTGTTGTGGAGACAATGTTGGTTACTATGATGCTATTACAGATAGATTGCCAATCCGATTTCTCTTATGTGAATTCTTTAGATTGAAAATGGCCAAACACCCTATAATGATTTATGAATACCTCCCTAGTTAAGAGGGAGTGTTGAAGAAAGGATAACTAGGTTCGGTCTTCATAAATGTAATTTTGATCTTTGTACTTGTAAAAGAAAATAATTATTATTTTTGTCATTATCAAGAATGGATTTCTTGTTGATTTGATAGGTCATGCATATCTTAAGTGCTTCTAGGAAAGTCAAAGAATCAATGTAAGTATTGAAGACCCCTTGAGGGCAAGTTACACTATGTAAATATGTCTATGTAAAATGTCAAGTGAAAGTGTCATGAAATTGAGTCAATATAAAATCCTCCAAGCAAGTCAAGCCTCCTCTTGTAAAGAATAAATTTTGGTCAAGCAAGTTGGCTCCATGTCAAACCCAAGTCGGCCCTCTAAGAAGGTCATGTCGGCTCAAAAGGAAGGGACAAAATCCCTATAAGAAGGGCAGTTCGGCCTCATTAGAAGAACATACATCAGCTCTCAAATAAGAAGAAGAAGTGCGAAAAAGTAAGGAGAAGAAGTCTCCTATACAACGGAAGGAAGGCTGAGTAGGATATCTCTGTTTTGGGTAAGAAGGACTGTCACACGTGCCAGATTAGGGCACACTTCCACAACAACAAGTGATGTCTGAAATCAGCGAAGAAGAGAAGCAAGAAAAGGGTTGAAAAAGACAAGAGAAGGTGTCTCTATTGCAGCGAAGAAGGAAGGGTAGAAGGCTGAGTTTGAAAGGTCTATTTCAGGCCTAATTACAATCACACATGCGAGGTAAAAGAGGCTCAATCTGCTGCCATAACAGACCTACTTGTATAGTCATACAAAGAGGCTTGGTTGGGCTAGAAAAGAGTGCCAATTAGGCCTCTGACTCAAGCAAAGGAAGAGACAACTCAAGTGAAGGAAAAAAGAGCAAACAAAGCAACTATTCTTGAAGGTATCCCTTCACACGTGCGAAGAATAAGGGCCATACTGTTGCTGTCCCAGATCTGCAACTACATCAGAGAAAAAAGCTCGGCTGGGTTAAGAATAAGGTCCTCTTCCTAATTAAGAAAGTCTACATCTCAAGCAAAGGAAGAAGAATGTCCCTTCTAGGGCATGCAATCTAAGGGTGCTGCAGTAAAGCTATCAGTTGCGGGAAGAAGGACAAAGAAGGAATCTAAGTGTTGCAAGAGGAAGTGATCTCAGATCAAAAGGAAAGGCTTGGCTTGTGCTTGGAGGATCTTCTTGTCAAGGGTGTAGGGTTTGGTATTTGTCAATTGAAGCTTCAATAAGAGAAATTTGCAGAAGGGTCTTCCTCTATACGAGAGAGAAGTTTTGCCTTGGCTGCGAGCCAATATCTTGTGTTCTTGTCTCTTTTGTTTTGGTAACTGTTTGACGAATTAAGAGAACATGATCTAATAATAATAAGAGAAGATCGTGCTAATAAGAAAAAGTAAAAAGTACCTCACAAATAGTTATCATCGTCAAAAGAATCTCATCATACCCAGATGTCGTAGATTCTTCAACAATATCCTCTTCAAACTTCCTTCCTTGCTGTTCAAGTATAGGTTTGCAGCCTAATCAGTGAAATGAGGATTAATGGATTGTGCCCAGAATTTGATTTCCTTCCCTCTAGAAGCTTGACCTGGAGATTTAACTTATTGATGCCTTGAAGCCTTTAGTGACCTTCTAACTGCCCTTTATGCAAGTGAACCAAGCTCTGATTCCATGTTGAGAAATCTAGGGCACTTTAGTTAGGAAATTTAAATTTGATTTCTCTTTAATTTTTATAGATGCTTATGATCTTATTAAATTCTTCTTCTTCTTCTTATTATTATTTCTTTAGACTTTGATCATCAAACAACTACCAAAAACATGAAAACAAATAGACCCCATTTGTAGGCACTCAGCCAAGGCAAAACACCTATGGAGGGGAAAAACCTAGTCAAACTCTTCCACTAGTAGATTCAAATCAGATTGAGACAACCTAGACCTTTGACCAAGACATGGAGTTCCTCCATCCACCAAGTCTGCTATTGGCATAATTTTTTTCACATTAAATCTACTTATAACTTGGCCCCTTCTCTGCAACATCTAAAACTGACCTTCTAAAATTCAACTCCTTCTCCACTCCTACAATCAAAGATTTCGGCCTTGTAATCTTGTAATCCTTCTTTAACATACTCCTTCCTTCATCCTTTCCCACAAATAACTTCTTCCTTTTTGCCTCTACAAACTTCTTTTCTTAAGAGAAATTGCTGATCAAAAATGGATTATTGTTCTATTACGTCTCACAAGATCGAATGCTCCTTTATATATAGTCTTCTTGCAAGGTCGACGTGTCCCTTCATGAGACCGACTAGATTTGTTGAGGAGGCTGACTTGTTAATTGCTTTTGATGCCGACTTGAAGAATAGACAGGTTGACATATAGGATAGGGAGTTGACTTGGTGGAGGAGTTTCCTTTGACACAAAATAATTTTCTTCTTTGACTTTGATACAATACAACAATCCTAGAGCACTCAATGGGTGCTTTTGACGTATTGACCATTGACCCAAGCATAAAACCCATGCTTTAATAATTCAATTTATTTTAACAATAGAAATCTCTTTTTCTTTTTGACAAAATAATTATGAAGACCAACACGAGTTACATTCTTCAACATATGGATATATGATGCTTGAAAAGAATAGGATTTGACTTACTTAAGGTTGTATATAGAATTTAAGACTTTCTCTAGAATATATATTATAATGGTTAATATCGAGTATAGTATCCAAAAGAAAATTTGTAACTTGGTAATCAAGTTCGATCCTTGGGCACTTTGATGCATGAAGGAAGATTCATATGGAGATGGACCATAAGGATGTTGATGGAACGAGAAGGTCATCATGATGAGGTAAGTCTAATTTGTTTATGACTTGGCTATCTGGTTAACGTATTGTTTTGCTACTTGGAAGAATGTTGCAAGAATATATGATGGCGGTTGAGGCAAGTTCAATTGTATGAATGTATGGATGTGAGGGAAGCTCAATATTCGGTACCTGACAACTATGAAGTTAAGATGTGTTCATCTTGGAAGGTAGCAGTGTGAGAAGATAACCTGGAGGTCAAAGGAAAAGTTACTTTCAAGAAGAAGCTATGATCAGCTCGAAGTTTAGGAAGGCTCAATGTAATTCCTTCATATCAAAGAAGAAAGTGATGAACAAGAAGATTGGCCTGGAACCTGTCACAATATTGAAGAGAGAAGGTGGCTCCATGATACCTTGAAAGAGAAAAAGCTCGATGATGCAGAGGAAAGAATGTTAGACCATTTTGCATAGTGCTCATCCAGATATCATCTAACTTTATATTAGTGGTTGTCATCTTGCTGAAGTGGATCACCAAGATTTGAGAAGAACCATGAATTGAATGTCCTTGGGAAAGACATTATGACGGGAATAGTATGTATTCTATGTAATGTGGAATCATGCTGGTAAAAAGGGATGAATGATTGTAATTGGTCAAGATACAATCCTTTTGTGAATTATGTGAATAGCTAGATTGATTAAATGAAAGCATAGGAATGCATGTTGAATTAAAAACCTTTGGATAAGATTCACATGTAGAATCCTGTGGAAAGAAAGTTGAATATGCTTAGGTATATGGATATATGATGCCCGAAAAGAATAGAATGTGACTTATGTTGATTTTTGGTAGCATCAGATGTGCTCTAAGCCTCAAAATTTGCAGGGAGGCTTGGACACATGTATTCCACAATACCCAGAAATTGTTTTGGGAAATTCCACCCGGAGACAATTTTATTAAAATAATTAATTATTTTTAATGGGTGCCTAAGTCTAAACTTAGGAAATTAAAATAATTAAAGGGTATTAATCAAACTAGGGGTGAAACTTCTAGAAGAAGACGAGGATCAAGCCAAAATGATCTAAGCCATTGATTAGAATCTAATTTGGGCCGTTGGTTCTCAATGAGAAGATTATAAGAGGAGGCTTGATGGGCATTTGGAAAAAAAATTGGAGAGAGATCACGAGATTGAATTTCTTAGAGAGGGCAACACAACAGTTGCTAGAGAATCGATTGAGGAGATTTCTTGCTGTGAGGGGCAGGGACAGTTTCAGTTGGAGAATTTCCTGATCTAGGAATACATCGCAGAGGAGGCAGAGAGAGATCCAGAAGAGGCAGCGCAGAGGCTACAGTAGGTAGCATAGGCTGATGTAGAAGCAGCGCAGAGCCAGAGAGGAGATTCGTATTTTGTTAGAGGTCGAGTTCTGAAGCCAAATGCCAGGGTGTGAGACCGGGAGGGCAGAAGTCGAAGTTCCAGAAGAAAACGATTAGCCAGAAGGAGTGACGCAGGCCCCAAAAGGAGTGACGCAGAACAACGCAGTGATTGCACAGAAATTGCGTAGAGTCTGCTAGGGGCTAGCCATTTAGTGGGTGGATCAGTCTTGGATTGTCAGTGATAGTGTGAGATATTTCTCTCTAATCTTCTGTTAGTTAGATTCTTTGTATTAGATAGCCAACAAGACATCCAAAGATTGTATTAAGAAAACTACTGCTTAATAATACAAACCCTTAGCTGCTGCATCGGTTTTCCCGCATTTGGTTTTTTTGGGGACATTTGTCCAAAAATAATGGTGTAATGTGTTGTGTATTTCTTTCTTGCTCAGTTTCTTGTTTCCACATATAATTTTAATTGGTGAAGGCTGCAGTGTATTAGGTGCGATATTTGCTGTAGGGTGCAGTAAATAATTTGTTCTGTAATTAACAAGTAGAAGGAACTTAATCAATTGCTATAGTAGAAATTTGGGCTTCCAAATTTTCACAACTTACTTAAGAATGTATAGAAGATTGGGACTTTCTCAAGAATATGTATTTGATATTGATTAACCTCTAGCATAAGATCCTGAAGAAAAGTTGTAACTTGGTAATCAAGTTCGATCCTTGGGCACTCTGATGCATGAAGGAAATATCAAGTTGAGATGGTCAATGAGGATGTTGATGGTACGAGAAGGTCACCATGGTGAGGTAAGTCTATTTCATTTATGGTTTGGTTATCTGGCCAACATATTATTTTTAGCTATCAGGAAAAGGATGTTGCAGGAATACATGATGACAATTTGGGCAAGGTCAACTGTATAAATGAAGCGTATTGAGGGAAATTCGATATTTGGTACCTAGCAACTATGAAGTCGAGACGAGTCCATCTTGGGAATGAAAGGGTAGCTGTGTGAGAAGATAACCTGAAGGTCAAAAGAGATCACTTTCATGAGGAAGCCATGATCATTGGGAAGGCTCAAATGCAATGCCTTCATGTTAAAGAAGAAAGAGATGAGCAAGAAAGATGACCTGGATCCTATCATAAGAACGAAAGAGTGGAAATGGTTCTATGATACCTCAAAAGGAAGCAGACTCGATGCAATAGATGCGAAAGAGAAAGCCATGTAGCTATGAAGATCAAGTAGTTGATACTCTCTTGAAGACAAGTAAGTGAGGCTTGTGATGCTGGCTTCCATTATTGGAAGGAAGGAATTTGCTCTAGTTTGAGAGGGAGTAAAAGGAGTCTCTATGAATAAGGAGCAGGGTTCTATTCTCAAGATTAAGGGAAAATAGGGATGTACTTTCTAGTTGAGAGGGAGTGATGATCTGAAAATGAGATCTTAGATTATTATTAAGGTATTACAAGCTCATGTGCAGGATTTGTCTATATCATTTAGTGCAATGGATCGATAAGATTGCGAATAATATAGACAATGAGTAGTTAGAGAAACATAATAGACACACACACATAACAGAACAATAATAATCAAGGAGTTCACCCAAAACTCCTGGGCTACGTCTTCTGGTCCAGCCTTTAGTGGTGACCTCTCTATTATGTCTTTAAGAGCAGAGTTTTTACAAATGTGAGCTCAATTAAGTCTCAACACAATAGGAACAAACCAACAGGGTCAACTTGAATCCCTCAAGTCTCTCTGAGTACACAGACTCTCCCTCTTGCTCTCTGTCTCTGCTTTCTCTCTGTCTTAGCACTGCCTCCTTTATCTCTGTCATTCAGTGGCTTTTTAAGCCAATCGGCGCTTGTTTGTTCATTTTCCTTTTCGGGCTCTCTGGCTCCTAGCCTCTGTTCGCTCAACTCCCCTCTGAGCATTAAACAATCATTTGTTAAACGTCTTCAGCGAAGGTGGCCACCTGTTTTGCAACGGAAGGGACCATCGGCGCATTAGGAATCCCAAAACAGTCGTTCTTTGTTTACACAGAGAAATACACAAAAACACTGTAAAAATCTGCCCAAACTCCTTTTATCGGACTTGAAATATTATCAATTCCGCCCTAAACTCCATCAGGTCTGCCTTTGTATCGCTATCGCAAGTTGTTTGGTCGTGGGTTCCTTTGTATTTGTATTTATTATGAAAAATCCCAAATACATAGAAAAACCTGACAATTCGCCCCATATCGACTTCAAATATTATAATATCGCATTCATAACCCTTTCGGGTTCGGCCATATCGCAGGTTGCATATCGCTTTTGGCTTTCGATTGCCGATTGCTCCGATCGGCCTTATCGCGCATCGGCGTATTGCATGGTCGTTGGCTTGTGGCATCACCCCTTATATAGTTGCGATGCGATATTGCGATATCACAATCGCATATCGCTGAACCTCCGGGCCGTGGGTTAAGTCCTTCCCTGTGTTATGTTAGCGATGCGATATAGTGCGGGTAGATTTGGACCGTCGGATCTGCGCGCTTGATCGACGGTCCTCGTCTAATCGCGCTCGATCGCCATCGCGATTTCCATAAGGCCACGCCTGATTAACTCCGCCTGCCACCACCGATTGTGTTATGCCGATCAGATATGGTCTGTTGATTAGCCAGATCCGACGACTCCTGTGCATTGTTGTTTTGGCCTCCGATAGGCTCTGTTTTCACCATTTTCGCGTGTTTTTTCTTGCCTGATAGATAATTTGCCTTTTGTAAAGGTTTTTCTCATGCGAGAGTTCTTTTTTATTTTTTTAAGACTTGGAGGGTTTTTAGGATCCATTTTGGATCTCGCCTTCCCATTGAAAAGCTTTTGGACCACCAAAAGTTGGTTTTTAAGCATCGATCAAGTGAGGATACAACTTACTCACTTGTCCAATTTCTATCCATCGTGCACTGCTTGGTTTTGAACCTTTGAGTCCGATTCTGAGTTTCTCGACATTCCCTCTACGTGTAGTTCTCACCTTCCTGTCCAGAACTGTGTCTTCCTGCAACTCATTGAGATATTTAGGCAACAGATCATCAATAGAAGGCAACTGACTTTACTCTTCGGGATCTTCAACCAATGAAGGTTTATACAGTCTCAAGTTCTCTGCATTAACGACTGAATAGATATACATATAAGCTAACAAATCAAGGTGAAAAGCATTTTCACCAATTTTATCAAGTATCTTGAAAGGCCCATACCTTATTGGTTTTAGCTTCTTACCTTCACCTTGCATTCTGTCTTTGCTGATGTACAGCCAGACTTGATCACCAACTTGGAAGCGATGCTCAATTCGATGCTTGTCATGCCTTTCCTTGTACTTGGCTTGGTTTCTTTCCAGCTATTCCTGCACTTCCTGGTGAATTTCTTGGATCTGTTCAATGAACTTGGTTGCTTTGTCCACTTCACTGTGTTCATCAACTGCTATGTCTTTTCCAAAGACAAAATCCAAGGGAGACTTTGGTGTAAAACCAAAACAAGTCTCAAAAGGAGATCTCTGAGTAGAAGAGTGCTTGGCACGGTTGTAAGCATGTTGCACATAACACAAATGTTCATCCCAAAGCTTGGGATGCTTGCTGCAATAGCCCCTGAGCAACTGGATCATTGTCCTGTTGACCACCTCTGTTTGGCCATTTGTTTGTGGATGGAATGTTGTGCTCTTCTTCAATCTGGTGTCCATCAATTCCCATTGACTTGACTAAAACTTCCCAACAAATTAGGAATCTTGATAAGATACAATAGAAGTGGGTAACCCAAAATGAACCCATACATGCTAGAAGAATAACTCCGCTGTTTGTTTAGCTGTAACCTTCTTGTTACAAGGTATCAAAATACACATTTTGCTGAACCTATCCACAATAACATACAAATAATCATGACCTTTTCTAGATTTTGGCAATCCCCCAACAAAGTCCATGGAAACACTTTCCCAAGGACGAGAAGGAATTGGAAGTGGAGTATACAAGCCTATTTTTCTATTACTGGGCTTGCTTTTAGCACACATAGTACACCCTTTAATATATCTAGAAACTGTTTCATGCATTCTTGGCCAATAACAGAACCTTTGTAGCTGTTTTACTGTTTTACTTACACTAAAGTGACCTGATATGAGAGAAGTATGTGCTTTTCCGATTATGTTAACTCTTTCAGTTTGTGGAATGCATAACTTTCCCAAATGATATAAGAGTTGGTTCTTAACATAATAATCCAATTCTTCTACTTGTTTGCCATGACTTAAAGTTGCATATACATCTTTAAAATCTACATCTTGAGCATACTGTTCAATGTAGCTTTCATGCATTACTGAGTTATGCTTAAGTATAGTAGATGCATTTATGATTGGTCTTGATAGCATATTTGCAACCTTATTGTGTATGCCCTTATATCTGATGGCAAGATGAAATTGTTGTAGAAAACCCATCCACCTATAATGTCTTGATTGCTGCAGTTTAGTTTGTGAGTGCAAATATTGAAGTGGCTGATGATCTGTATGTATGATTGTTTCTTTGCCCACTAGGTAATGTTTCCACTTTTTCACACTCTGTACTAATGCATACAATTCTTTATCATATGTGGGATAATTGACTACTACATAATTAAATGTCTCAGAATGATAGCATATGGGTTTACCGTGTTGCATCAACACTGCTCCCATGGCATAGTCACTGGCATCTGTTTCAATCTCAAATGGTCATTGAAGGTCTGGTAGTGCTAGTAGTGGTGTTGTACTCATTTTTTCTTTTAAGGTGTTGAAGGCTTTTTGCTGTTTGCCTCCCCACTGAAACAGCTTGTTCAATCCTGTTAAAGCATGTAATGGAGCTGCAATCAAAGAAAAGTTAGCAATAAACTTTCTCCAATATTGTACTGCTCCTAGGAAACTCCTAAGTTCTGTAGCAGATTTGGGTTTAGGCCAGTTCACAATGACTTCAACCTTAAGAGGGATCTATTTTCAATTCACCACCCCCTACAATATGACCCAAATAATTTAAAGATGTTTTGCCAAATTCACATTTTGATAACTTCACATAGAGATTTTCTCTTGTCAAAACATCTAAAGTCTGCTTTACATGCTTCAAATGTTCTTCCCATGTTTTACTGAAAACGAGAATGTCATCTAAATATACAATTACAAAATCATCAATAAAAGGTCTGAGTACATCATTCATAGCTCTCATGAAAGTGACAGGAGCATTAGTTAAGCCAAAAGGCATAACCAGCCATTCATACAACCCTTGCTTTGTCTTGAAAGCAGTCTTCCATGCATCTTGTTTTGCAACTCTGACCTGATGATAGCCACTATGCAAGTCTAACTTGGAAAAGCAAATTGCTTCTTTCAACTGATCTAATAGATCATCAATTCGAGGAAGAGGATAACGATTCTGATCATTATTTTATTCAATGCTCTGTAATCAATGCACATCCTCCACGAACCATCTTTCCTTCTCACCAGTACGATTGGAGATCCACATGATGATGTGCTTGGCCTTATGAACCCTTTATCGAGCAACTCTTGTACCTGCTTCTTGATCTCTGCATTCTCTAAAGTGGATAACTTGTACATTCCGATGTTGGGTAATGGAGCATCTTGCTACAAATGAATATCATGTACTATTTCCCTTTTGGGTGGCAGACCTTTAGGTTCTTGAAATAGAATATCATATTCTAAAACAACTTTAACTAAATCAACCTTCTGTTTAGCACCACAACCTTCAAATACATTGGTTTTATCAGGGTTATTTTCCTTTACAACCATTAGTAAAAATTGCTTACATGAATTTACAATTCTTTTCATCTGCCCTGTGTTTATGAGAGAATAGTTATTTTTGAGTTTATGAGCTCTTACAATATATTCTATTCCATCTTTAGTGAGTTGATACTTATTTTCAGCTCTATAGAAAATGGCTTTTCTATCATACAAGTAAGGACTTCGTAAAAAAATACCACTTATATCCAAGGGAACTATATTTAACTCAACCTCATCTACAAATGTTGACCCAATAGCAAACCTAAGTTTACATTGTCTTGTCACTTGTAGCTTTGCTTTATCACATACCCAACCTAATGGATATGGCTTCTTGTGAGGTGTTGTTAGTAATCTCAACTTCTTTACAATTGTTTCAGAAATCAAGTTTAATTGTGATCCACTATCAAATAAAGTATCAACCTTTTGGTGCTTGGAAATAACTCTAATATGAAAAAGATCATGTCTTTTCCTCTCATTATCTTCATTATCAATAGATTGTGCAGAATTACTTGTAGATGCTTCAGAATTTTTACCTTTTTATACCTGTGGCTGTGACTGTTGTTTCATCACCTGAGTCTGACCCCAAGTCTTTTTGAATAGTAGCAACAATCTTCTTCTTCTTACCACCAAACTTCGTAGGTTTCAGCTCTGGATGCAAAGACCAGTAGTGTTCATCATCGTGTCCATCCTTCTTGCAGTGAGTGCATGAAGGTTTGTCTTTCTGTACAACTTTTGTCTTCCTCTCCTTACATTTCAGCGTCTTCTTTTCCTTGTTCTTGCTTGCAGAGGGTTTTGATGATCCCCCAATCTCTGGGTTCACATTCTTGCCTCTAGCTTCTAGATGTGTAGCCTGAATTGATACATCATCTAGGCTAGTGGGATTAAACATGAGAATGGTGTGCTTCAAATAGCTATCCAGACCACCTATATACTTCAACAAAGTTTCAGGTGAGTCTAGAGATATGCCTAGAGTTAAAGCTCTTTTTCTAAATTCCTGGGTATAACTTTGTACACTTTGGCCCTTTAATTGGCGAAGAGTTTGCCAACTCCTCATTGCTTACTGCATATAAGCTAGAGGATAGAATTGTTTTTTGATGGAAGAAACAAATTCATTCCAGGTAGAGATAATTTTACCGTGTCTTTTCAGATCAGCTTGTGTCTTGCCTTCACACCATACTAGTGCCGTTCCTCCAAGGCGAAGGCTAGGCAGTTGAATCTTTCTCCTTTCTGAATCAATGTTCTGTACCTTGCAATATACATCAATCTGTCTAATCTGGTTATCTAGCTTTTCTGCATTTAATTCTCCATCATAAATTGGCAAATCAAACTCTACATCTAATTTAATCAAAGAAGTTTTCTTCTTTTTCTTATCAGGGCTAGCTTTATGTGAAGAAGATGATGAGGATGGTGAAGGTGATGATGGAGTAGATGGTGGAGAAGGCCTCTCTTCTTTTCCTTTGCCTCTTGGATGGGCAACTAGAAGAGGTTCCTCTGCTCGTTTATCTGGTTGAGGTACTGAAGTGCTTTCACCTTGACCTTTCTTAAACTCCTGATACATCTCTTCCACCATGGCTCGCATGGCCATAAAACTTTCGATGAATTGGGCTTCTGATTCCCACGGAGTTTCTTTAGCCATTCTCCTCTGAGAATAGACTCTCCCACTCTCTGGATTAGCCTCAACAAGTTCTCCTTCTCCTAGTTTGAGCTTTGACCTAGTTAGCATTCAAAAATCCTGCACAAGCTTGTCTAACCTTAACAAAACCAAAAACCAAAAGCTCTAATACCACTTGATCTAAAAATGAGATCTTAGATTATTATTAAGGTATTATAGACTTGTGCATGATTTGCCTATATCATTTAGTGCAACAGATTGATAAGATTGGGAATAATATAGACAATGAGCAGTTAGAGAAACATAATAGACACACACACATAACACAACAATAATAATCAAGGAGTTCACCCAAAACTCTTGGGCTACGTCTCCTGGTCTAGCCTTCAGTGGTGACCTCTCTATTATGTCTTTAAGAGCAAAGTCTTTACAAATGTGAGCTCAATTGAGTCTCAACACAACGGAACAAACCAACAGGGTCAACTTGAATCCCTCAAATCTCTTTGAGTACACAAAATCTCCCTCTTGCTCTGCCTTTGTTTTCTCTCTGTCTTAGCACTGCCTCAGCATTGCCTCCTCTGTCTCTGTCATTCAGTGGCTTTTTAAGCCAATTGACGCTTGTCTGTTCATTTTCCCTTTCAGGCTCTCTGGCTCCCGGCCTCTGTCCGCTCAAATCCCCTCTGAGCGTTAAACAATCATTTGTTAAACGTATTCAGGGAAGGTGGCCATCTGCTTTGCAACGAAAGGGACCATTGGCGCATTAGGAATCCTAAAACAGTCGTTCTCGGTTTACATAGGGAAATACACAAAAACACTGTAAAAATCTGCCCAAATGCTTTTATCGGACCTGAAATATTATCAATTCCGCCCTAAACTCCATTGGGTCCGCCTTTGTATCGCTATCGCAAGTCGCTTGGTTGTGGGTTCCTTTGTATCTGGGTTTATTATGAAAAATCCCAAATACATAGAAAAAACCTGACAATTCGCCCCATATCAGACTTCAAATATTATAATATCACATTCATAACCCTTTCGAGTCGGCCATATCGCATGTTGCATATCGCTTTTGGCTTCCGATCGCCGATTGCTCCGATCGGCCTTATTGGCTATCGGTGCATCGACGTATCACATGGTCGCTGGCCTGTGGCGTCACCCCTTATATAGTTGCGATGCGATATTGCGATATCGCAATTGCATATCGCTGGGCCTCCGTGCTGTGGGTTAAGTCCTTCCCTGTGTTATGTTAGCGATGCGATATAGCGCGGGTAGATTTGGACTGTCGGATTTGTGCACTTGATCGACGGTCCTTGTCTAATCGTGCTTGATCACCATTGCGATTTCCATAAGGCCGCGCCTGATTAACTCTGCTTGCCATCGCCAATTGCGATATGCCGATCAGATCTAGACCGTTGATCGGCTAGATCCGACGGCTCCTGTGCATTGTTGTTTTGGCCTCCGATAGGCTCTGTTTTCACCATTTTCGTGTGTTTTTTCTTGCCAGATAGTGTAATCCGCCTTTTGTAAAGGTTTTTCTCATGCGATAGTTTTTCATTTTTTTAAGACTTGGAGGTTTTTTAGGATCCATTTTGGATCAAGTGATGATGAAGATCACATGTGCATTCTTCTCTTAAGGCGATGAAGAGAGAATGACGGAGGATTGGATAAGCATTTGTGGTTTCCTTGAGAATATAACATCCAAGAAAGGAAAGGGACTGACACTCTTTGAGGATGGGACAGGGATCCAAGAGAAGAGTGGTCGAAGAGGACCGATATTCTTTGAGGACTCTGGTATGGAGATTCAAGATAAGAATAGTCCTAAAAGGATATACCTTGTGGACATTTGGATGGGGTATGTACCTTAGAGAGGTAGTGTAGTATCACACGTAAAGCCTCCCAACATAATGTTCTTGATTAAAGTAGGACCTGTCCAGTTAGGCCTCAGGTGTTGAAGAATCTAGGGCATCATGGTTAAGATAGGATTCTTCTAGCTATGATAACAACTTGTGAAGTACTTTTACGATTTCCCTTTGTTAACTTGATCTTCTTCTTTTCATAATTAGTGTGTGTTTACTTCATCAAATTGCTGCCAAAGACAAAGAACAAGAACACAAAATTTGGCACTCTGCCAATGCCAAAACCTCTCTCTCTTAAAGAGGAAAATCCTTGAATCTCTTCTTATAGATATTTTGGTGTTGAATAATAGGACCTTTAACAAAGTAGATTCAAAGTTACCTCCAAGATGTTTGTCACTATCTTCTGCACTGTTTGGTCTTTGATTCACTGTCTTGACATCATTGTTCTCCTTTTCCTTATGCCTTTCACTGTCCTGTCACTATCTTAGATTCTTTCTCTTCTCAACTTGTCACATTCTTTTGATTCCTCATTGATTGCACCAGAGATGAGTTATGCCACCACCTGTTACTGTACATACAAATGCGCAGTCCTCTTATAAGTCATGGAGTGTGTACATTATAGTGAGTGCTTTTCTGAAGGATGTCCCAAGAATATTCTTCCGGCTTATGTATCTTCGTATGATTGAGATATTCTTACAGGCTTTCGAAAAGCCTAGCAAACTTCATATATGGATATACCGAGACCCTGAAATATATTTCGAGACTCTTAAGAGAAGTGTCGAGACTCTGAGATAAACGTTGAGACTTCTGAGATAAGTTCCGAGGCTCTAAGATAAACGTTGAGACTTCTGAGATAAGTTCCGAGGCTTTGAGATAAATATCGAGATTTCGTCCTTCGAGATATGTTCGTGCTTCTAATATATGCCGAGACTCTATCCTTCACTGTGTATTTGATGACTGACATTCGAAGACTCCTTCACTGTGTATTTGATGACTGAGATCCGAAGACTTCTTCACTGTGTATTCGATGACTGAGATTCGAAGATTTGTTCACCGTGCATTTGATGAATTTTTCAGTTGAATCTGCGTTACCCATGCATATATATGGGTCAATGATAATATCTTTAAGCTGATAGGAGAGTTTTCAAAATTGAGCCGACATGTCAAGGAGATATACTGTAATTTGTAGAGTGAATTTTGCACAAAGATAGTGACACTTATCTTGGAGCGTTTCCTTTGATCTTTGATCTTATGACTTTCATAACATTAATAATTAAACATAAAATCCTAAAGACATCAAGAAGAAGTCTGTAATATTCCTAATTAGCCATGGCTAATTGGAATATTCGATTTTGCTTAATTTTGCCTTCTATAGTTATTAATAAATAAAAAGGTGAGGAAAGGGGGACATAACTCACTTTTTGAATAAAGTCACTCCCTAGTAGCACAACGTTGTGACTTAAAGGGGAGCCAAGGGGGCCCAAGGACCACGTAGAGAAGGGGCCCATGTAGACACTTGGAGGGACTACGCAGATGGAGAGGAGCACGTGGCAAGAGATAGGCTACGTTGGAGGAGGTGGGCCTTAGGGTTTGAGAGAGGCCAACGCTATAAAGGAGAGAGGAGCCTCTTCATTTTGGCATTCGATTATGTGCATTTGAGCTAGTCACTTCGACTTAGAGCACGCTGGCTGTTTAGCCTGTCTGCAGCACTGTTTAGTGCATCAAGTGTCTCCATTCGGAGATCTCACCCTTAGCCCCGGGGGACTTCGAGTGCCTGCTTGGGCAAGGTAGTTTTCAACAGTCTCATGTAGGAGGATCGATTTTTGGAGTTGAGGAGGAGCAGAGCATCTTGATGACTACACAGTCTTGAGAGAGGATGATGCAATCTTTCTGGGTAGGAGTTTTGGGTTGGGGTTTTGTGGAGGATTTGAGCCAAGAGATTGAGCAGGGGATTAGCCCTTGCTTCTTGGAGGATTTTGGCAGAGTTTTAGGCAGGGCTTTTGATGGCTCTATTCAGTGGCAGCACAGAGCCTTGAGGGATTGCATGGATTCTCAAGGGGGTGATTTTCGGGGGTCAACTATTTTAGAAAAGCTTTTTGGGCTTTTCTGGGTTTATTGAGCAGAGGCTGATTCCAGAGTTTCAACATTTTCTAAGGAGGGGAACAACCCCAAATCCTTACTTGATTCCAGTAGTAGCAGCAGCACAACAGTTCTCCGGTAGTTTGGACGCAGTTCAGAGAGAGGCCATTTCCTTACCATTCTGAGTGTATTTCTTCACTTGCCTTGTGCAAGTCGAGGTGCTATCTTTCTGATCACCTCCTGTACTCTTCTCATTACTCAGTATAATAAAATGGCTTAGCATTTCTCTCTGCATTTCTTGAGTATCTGCTTGTATTTCGTGTTTATATTATTTTATGTTGCGTTACTGTTGTTTATATCACTCTGAGCTTCCCGGCTACTACATCACTTGTGTGTTATTTGGTTGAGGTTTATTGGGGTTTGGGGAATATCCCTGAAGCGGGATATTACAGTGGTATTAGAGCATAGATCTGGCTCAGCCTGTGGAGCTAGCAGTCTATGACACCGGGGAAGAAGCCCTACATCTGTTACAGAGGTAGGAAATACAGAGATACTGAGCATAGGTTGGAGAACGCCTACGGAGAGGGAGATTGTGTTTGGGTGGTGGACACAGAATAGGAGGAGCCTATGGTGGACGCAAAGTAGGAGGATCCGATGGTAGATGAGGACGGGAAGAGATTTGTGGACATGCTCCTCAAATTAGTGCAGGATCTGTCGAGGCAGATCGAGGTGATGGGGCAGAGATTCACAGCGGTGGAGGCTAGACAGCATGAGAACCCACGGGTTTTCTAGGTTGGTGAGGGATCGGGTACATCGCACGATTTTCTAGAGCAGGGTGCCACTCAGCATGATACTACTCAGCAGATGGCCTCACATGCCCCTACACGCTCTACCATGCCCACTTTCCTAGGAGCAGACACGAGGGCTGGAGCCTAGCAGGAGGCAGAGCCCGGTCATATGGGCGATTATTTTGTAGAGTACTAGGCCTATGGGCAGGAGTTCAGGGATGCTCTCCCATTTAGAGACTTTGTTAAGCTCCAGTGGGATAGCAGACCTCGCAACCATCACAGAGGATACCGACATTATCATGATGGAGACACCCACCGCATAGCTAATAGATTCCACTTGCCTACGTTTGATGGTTCATCAAACAGTTCGGCAAAGTCTTGGGTGGAGAAGCTGGACATCTATTTTCAGCTTAACCAGATGTCGGAGACAGAGGCCATCAAGGTGACGACTTTACATTTGGATGGTGAGGCCCAGGACTGGTGGTTCCATGGGTTGGTTTCACTCAGACACTCCACAGTGATGACATATGCCGAGTTCACCAGGAGATTGATGGAGAGGTTTCACTGGAGGGATTCGGAACAACACTTTGTTGAGCTGACGAGGCTCAAATAGACTGGGAGCCCAGAGACCTACATTGTAGACTTCTTGAGGGTTTCAGTGATGGTGCCAGATCTATCTGCGACACGGAGGATCTACATGTTTGTTGAGGGGTTAGCAGAGCCACTTCGGGGTCTAGTCAGATCCACTAGGCCAGCCACACTTCAGGATGCTATTAGCAGGACCCGAGACTTACAGGATGCCTTACCCAGGACCCGGGCGCCTTACCCCCAAAGACAGGCTTTCTAGCCTAAGGGGAAGGATGTGAGGATTCTGCCTCCCAAGGGGAATCTAGGACGAGCATAGATTGATGACGATGCCAGGAGGGAGCTGAAGAAGAAGCGGTTGTGCTTTACCTGTCAGGAGCTGTGGGCACTGGGACACAGATGTGCTGTCGGAAAAGCACATTTTATTGAGGTCTTCTTCGAGAGCAGCGGGGAAGAGGATGAGAAGGATGATGTGGGGGTAGGAGATAGTCATGCAACGCAGGATCCTTTGCCACCTCCACCACCAGCAGTAGGTGGTGCAGCTTTTGCACCCACCGGAGGGGCCCTTGCAGCATTGTGAGGAGTTCCCAAGTATCTGACGTTGCGCGTACGGGGGACAATACGTGGCCAGTGAGTATCAGTTTTGGTTGACAGTGGGGCAACCCACAACTTCATCAATGCACAGATGGTTGAGCGGAGAGGTATATAGACAGAGAGCTTCGATGGATTTTCAGTCTTGGTCCCAGGAGATCAGACCATGGTGTGTGCTCGTTATGTCCCAGAGTTATCAGTAACGATGGGCACCTACACATTGACTGACCACTTTTTCGTGGTCAATATTCCGGACACCAACATGGTACTGGGTGTTCAGTGGCTTATCACTCTAGGGAAGGTCACGATAGATTGGAAGGCCCTAGAGATGGAGTGGGATGATGAGAAGACAGGGAGGCATGAGAAGATATGGGGACAACACACATATCCGCCACAGATTGTTTCGACTCATCGAATGGAGGCAGTCTTCCGGAAGGGAGACGTAGAGTGGGCAGTGGAGCTGCGTGCATCAGAGGCAGGGACTATAGGGCAGACGGTGCACCCAGAGATACAGTCCATCCTTGACCAGTATGCCACAGTGTTTGGGGAGATTCTGCTGGGACAACCACCAGACAGAGGGTTTGAGCACATCATTGAGCTTGAGCAGGGCATACAGGCAGTGATTAGTACCCCCTATAGGCATCCCAAGGCCTATCGGGATGAGATTGAGCGGGCCATTCAGGAGTTACTGGCTCTTGGGCACATTCGGCCGAGCACGAGTCCTTTTGCTTCTTCCGTGGTGTTGGTGAAGAAGAAGGACGACACATTGAGGATGTGCATTGACTACAGGGCCTTGAACAAGAAGACACTGAAGAACAGGTACCCCATACCCAGGATCGATGACTTAATGGATGAGTTGAGAGGAGCACGGTTCTTCTCCAAGATTGATTTGAGATCTAGGTACCATCAGATTCGCGTGAGGGAGCAGGACATTCCCAAGACCGCCTTCAGGTGTCACTATGGGCACTTTGAGTTTTTGGTGATGCCCTTCGGGCTAACCAACGCCCCAGCCACATTCTAGTCCTGCATGAATCACATCTTCCGCAGTCACTTAAGGAAATTTGTGTTGGTATTCTTTGATGATATCCTCATTTACAGCAGGACTTGGGAGGAGCATCTCCAGCACCTTGAGACAGTATTGCACATCTTGGAGGAGCAACAGTTCTATGCCAAGCTCTCCAAGTGTGAGTTTGGATTGACGAAGATGTTGTACTTGGGACACATCATAGGGGTGGACAGAGTGAGGGTCCACGAGGAGAAGACCAGGGCCATCAGAGATTGGCTGGAGCCAGGGAACGTGACAGAACTTCGGGGACTCATTGGCATTTGTACTTACTACCGGAAGTTCGTCAAGAGTTTCTCACAGCTTACTGCACCCCTGACAGATTTGATGAGGAAGGGGGCATTCAGTTGGTCGGATACAGCGCAGCGAGCCTTTGACAGGCTCAAGGAGGTTATGAGTAGCTGCCCAGTACCTGCATTGCCAGATTTTTTGCAGCCATTTGTTTTGGAGTGCGATGCGTCGGGAGAGGGGATCGGCGCAGTATTGATGCAGGGAGGTCACCCTATAGCCTTTGAGAGCCGGAAGCTCCTTCCGCATGAGAGGTTGTATTCTATATACGACAAGGAGATGCTGGCCATCATGCATGCATTGGCCAAGTTCCGACAGTATTTAGTGGCTAACAGGTTCAGGGTGAGGACTGATCACAATAACCTCAGGTTCTTTTTGGAGCAGAAGCAACTATAGGAGAGGCAACAGAAGTGAATCAGTAAGATTCAAGCATATGAATTTGACATTGAGTATGTCAAGGGTAAGAACAACGTGGTAGCAGATGCTCTTTCACGTACACCAGCCACGTTGTCTCTTATGAGCTTGGACGCAGACTGGAGGGCTCGACTTTTAGTAGAGTACTCCAAGGAGAGATTTGCATGTGAGGTTCTGGATGGGCAACAACGAGCATGGCTGAAGTGGCTGCATCTGGGGGGTATTGCTACAACACTACACATCACATGTCCATTGGTATGTCACCATTCTATGCTTTATATGGATATCATCCTTTATCTTTTGCTGACGTGATGTTTGGTGATAGCAAGGCTCTGAGAGCCAAGATTTGGATCCAAGAGAGTCACGATATTCTCCAAGCTCTCAAGGATAATATGGCTATAGCGCAGAACCAACAAAAGCTGTATGCTAACAGGGGGCAGTGGAGAGATAGTTTGAGGTAGGGGACTTGGTCTATCTATGATTACAGCGATACCGATAGTCGACACTGAAGCAGAAGGGGGCTGAGAAGCTCGAGCCCGTTTTTATGGGCCATACAGGGTGACACGCAGGATTGGACAAGTTGTGTATGAGTTGGAGCTGCCCCAAGGCAGCAAGATTCATAACGTCTTTCATGTATCATTCCTGAAGAAGGCATTGGGGCAGCAGGTGACAGTGACAGATGAGCTACCACCCACGGATGACGAGGGGCATTTGGTGTTGCAGCGAGAGGCTATCATTGATACTAGGGAGGGGCAGCTGCGGAGCAGTACGGTCCGGGAATTCTTGGTGAGGTGGAAGAATTTATCGGATGAGGATGCCACTTGGGAGAGTGAGAAAATTTTGCAGCATCCATCACTTCAGTTGCTTGAGGACAAGCAACATTTTGCCGGGGGAGATTCTAATATTCCTAATTAGCCATGGCTAATTGGAATATTCGATTTTGCTCAATTTTGCCTTCTATAGTTATTAATAAATAAAAAGGTGAGGAAAGGGGGACATAACTCACTTTTTGAATAAAGTCACTCCCTAGTAGTACAACATTGTGACTTAAAGGGGGAGCCAAGGGGGCTCAAGGACCACGTAGAGAAGGGGCCCACGTAGACACTAGGAGGGACTGCGCAAATGGAGAGGAGCACGTGGCAAGAGATAGGCTACGTTAGAGGAGGTGGGCCTTAGGGTTTGAGAGAGGCCAATGCTATAAAGGAGAGAGGATCTTCCTCATTTTGGCATTCGATTATGTGCATTTGAGCTAGTCACTTCGACTTAGAGCACGCTGGTTGTTTAGCCTGTCTGCAACACTGTTTAGTGCATCAAGTGTCTCTGTTCAGAGATCTCACCCTTAGCCTTGGGGGACTTCGAGTGCCTGCTCGGGAAAGGTAGTTTTCAGCAGTCTCAAGCAGGAGGATCCATTTGTGGAGTTGAGGAGGAGCTAAGCATCTTGATGACTGCACAGTCTTGAGAGAGGATGATGCAGTCTTTTTGGGTAGGAGTTCTGGATTGGGGTTTTGTGGAGGATTTGAGCTAGGAGATTGAGCATGGGATCAACCCTTGCTTCTTGGAGGATTTTGGCAGAGTTTCAGGCAGGGCTTTTGATGGCTCTATTCAGTGGCAGCATAGAGCCTTGAGGGATTGCGTGGATCTTCAAGGGGGTGATTTTCAGGGGTCAGCTATTTTAGAAAAGCTTTCTGGGCTTTTCTAGGTTTATTGAGCAGAGGCTGATCCCAGAGTTTCAGCATTTTCTGAGGAGGGGAACAACCCCAAATCCTCACTTGATTCCAGTAGTAGCAGCAGCACAATAGTTCTCCTGCAGTTTGGACGCAGTTCAGAGAGAGGCCATTTCCTTACCATTCTGAGTGTATTTCTTCACTTGCCTTGTGCAAGTTGAGGTGCTATCTTTCTGATCACCTCCTGTACTCTTCTCATTACTCATGGCTTAGCATTTCTTTTTGCATTTCTTGAGTATTTTCTTGTATTCCGTGTTTATATTATTTTATGTTGCATTACTGTTGTTTATATCAATCTGAGCTTCCCAGCTACTACATCACTTGTGTGTTATTTGGTTGGAGTTTATTGGGGTTTGGGGAATATCCCTGAAGCGGGATACTACAAATTCTTTGACCTATGGTAAACACATCTTGCTCATGAAACCCATGATGCAAGGAATGACAATTTTTCTTCCTAAAATTATCGTTACAAGTCATAATGAATACCGAACCTAGTTACCTTTTCTTCAACACTCCCTCTTAACTAGGGAGGTATTCATTAAATGGTACATGGCTATTTAACACTAAAGAGATCTCATAAGAAGAGTCGGATTAGTAATCCATCTGTATAACATTATTATAACCAACATTGTCACATAGCAAGGCCTTTACTAATAGCTCTATCTCTCAATAGATCAGAGCACAATGTTGGCGAGACTAATGACTTATAGACACCTTAGTCATTGTCTCTCAAGGTACATACCCACCCGGGTGTTCACTGAGTATGACCTTCTAGGACTATTCTTGTCTTGGGTTCCCAGCCCCCAAAGAATATCAGTCCTCTTGCCTACTCTTGTCTTGGATGCCCCACACATCCTCAAAGAGTATCAAATGCCAGATGATTACCCAATCCTCCCATTCATTCTTTCCAAGTGAAGACAAGAATGTTGTGTCTATCGCTTCCTCTCAATTGAGGAAGACATGCCCAAGTATCCTATGACAAGGTACTTGTCCAAGTTCCTTTGTTATTGGGAACTTGTTATAACTCCCTTTTAGCTAGGGACTTGTCCATTCATCAACAACTTCTTCTTCGTGGGTCCTTCAGCGGCTTGATCTCCTTCTTTGATGTCATGAAGTCTTTGTTCTAACTTCTTCTTGGTAGGGCACCAACCATTGATCACTTTCCTTTTTGTATTGTCATGTCATTGCTTCTTCATGGAAAGTGTCCTTCTAGATATGTGTCAGGTTCTTATATCATTTGGCTACTCCTTTGTCATTTGTGTATGCTTTTAGAATACTTACCACATAGATGCTTAGTTGTACTTGCTTGTTTCCATGCTTCGATTTGGTAGCCCTTCATGACTTCATCCTGACTTGCTTTAGCATTAGATAGTGCTTTTGTTGGATGGCCTCTTTATCATGACATCTTCGTAGAGTTGAATCAACTATCTACACCTTAATATCTCTAAGGCCTTCATAGGTGTCAAGGGTCCTTTGATTTTTTTCTTCCTTTGTCAGATCTGTCATGCCTTATTTCAGGAGATGTCTTTAATGGATCTTGTCGGATAGTGATTCCTGTGACCATGGTGTTTTTCATCTGCTTGATCTCCTTCTTCATTTTCTTCTTCTTGAGTTGTTTAGATAACAACCTTATACTTTCCCATGAGAGCAATTTCTTCTTTTCCTGCGTACTTGAACTAGTCAGCATTTACTCTTCAAATGTCTTTTAGTTAGCAATCTTGTACTCCTTAGGAGAGTATTTTCTTCTTCACTTGCTTCATGGAGTAGTCAACAACCTTATGCTCCTTATGTGAGCACTTCTCTTGTTGACTTGTACATGCTCTAGAGTATGTCTTCCGTGAAGGAGATCTTTTTGTACTTGATCATGTCTTAGATCTATTCCCATTACTTTAATAATATATAAGATGACATGACTTTACCTTTTAGTGCATACATACCTCATCTTGGTTCTGCTTTGATCATCTCGGCTTCATTTGATGGTCCTTCTTGATTGATGTAGCCCTTCTTTGCTTCATCCATTCTTGCCTGCACATCATTCTTCCTTGTTTTCCATGAATGTAATTCTTGTTGTCGCATCTGCTTTTATTTATGAACCTTCTTTTGAAGATTCTTGGGATCTTGTAGATCCTCATCCTGTAAGTGTCTCTTTCTTTTGATGACAGTGGCCTTCCAGGATTTACAATCATGATCACTTATTCTTTTATCATGGATGAGGTCTTCTAATATGTATGGTCCTTCTATATGAATATTTTGAGCTATATGTATACTATGCTCCTATATTCTAGAAGATATTTCTAACCATGCATTTTGTTCTATTTCTAAATGCTCCTTCTACATGAGTATTTTGAAATCTGTGTACATCATGCTTCTAGATTCTAGAAGATGTTTCTAACCATGTGTTTTTATTCTATTCCTACATGCTCCTATACTACTCAAAACTTTGAAAGAAGACTTTAAGTAAAGAAGTAGACTTAGTCATAGTAGAGATCTAGAGGATCTTCTTTCTTTTTCTTCTTGTCTTCTTCTTTCACCTCTTGAGTCATCTGAGCTTCTTCCCTTTTTCTTTTGTTGTTGTTGTTCTTCTTAAGTTTAGGACAATTCCTTTTGTAGTGTCCATATTCTTGACATCCAAAGCATTGGATTTTGGACATATCTCTATTGCTTGTTCTTCGTGGATCAAATTTGCCAACTTTTCCCTTTTTCTTGGCTCCTTTGATCCCACATCATCTTTTGCTTTGAGTCTAGTTTCCTCTATCTTGCATAGAGACCATAATTCACTTAGTGGGGTAGCTTCCTTCTTAGCGTATATGCTTGATGTGAAGTTGCCCCAATCCTCAGGTAGAGCATTGAGTACTACGATTGTCATTTCTTTGTCAAACATGACTTTTCCCAGCTCTTGAAATTGATCCCTCATCTCAGAGATCTTCATTGAATATGAAGCTATTCCTTCCTTGGATATCTTCATCTTTTACAGATCATTTTGAAGAAATATCAGTTCTCCAGCTGTGCTTACCGAGAATAACTCTACTAGTTTATCATAGATTTCTTTGGATGTCTCTAACTTGGAGACATAAGGAATGAGAGAGTCTTTGATGGATTCTATTAGAATCCTTTGGGCTCTTGTCTCCTTTTTGTTGTATTTGGCTAAGGCTTGAGTTAGTTCCTTAGCAGAGATAGTAACATTCCCTTTGATAAGTTCTAGGAGTTCATTCTCCTTGAGAAGTAAGTCAGTCCTCTTCTTCCACGCAAGGAGGTTAGTTGTCCCAACAAGTTTGTTACTTTCCTTGCAAAAAGACATTGTTGAATGTTCAAAAGTGGACATATATATACTTACTTGAGATGTAATAGACTTGCTTTCTTCTTGAAGATTTGATAGCTTGCCTTCTTAGATGCTCTTCAAGTTGCTTTCTCCCAATGGACTTGCTTGATCATTTGGCTTGTAGTACTTTTCTCCTTGAAGGTGGTGTAGCTTGTTGTAGGTTCTTTTGGCTTGCTCTACTTGAAGGTGCCTTTATACAAAAGGCTTCTCCTCTTGCTTTTGTAGTCCTCCTTGATGGATAGTAAATGGTAAACCTTCCTTGTCTTTGATGTAATTGAGACTTCTTGGCTTGATGCTTCAACCTTGTAGTTGCTCTTGATATATCTTTCCTTGATGAGTCACCTTATGAGTGTTCTTGAGATGCCCTTTCCTTGATGTGTCACGTTAGCTCTGAAACCATGCTGAAAAATCTAGGGCATCATGGTTAAGATATGATTCTTCTAGCTATGATAACAACTTGTGAAGTACTTTTACAATTTGCCTTTGTTAACTTGATCTTCTTCTTTTTATAATTAGTGTGTGTTTACTTCATCAAATTGCTACCAATGACAAATAATAAGAACACAAAATTTGGCTCTCTGTTAGGGCCAAAACCTCTCTCTCTTAGAGAGGAAAACCCTTGAATCTCTTCTTATAGATATTTTGATGTTGAATACCAGGACCTTCAACAAAGTATATTCAAATTTACCTCCAAGTTGTTTGTCACTATCTTTTGCACTGTTTGGTCTTTGATTCGTTGCCTTGACATCATTGTTCTCCTTTTCGTTATGCCTTTCACTGTCCTGTCACTGTCTTAAATTCTTTCTCTTCTCAACTTGTCACAGTCTTTTGATTCCTTGTTGATTACACCAAAGATAAGTTATGCCACCACCTGTTACTGTACATACAAATGCGCAGTCCTCTTATAAGTCATGGAGTATGTACATTATAGTGAGTGCTCTTCCGAAGGATGTCCCGAGAATACTCTTCCGGATTATGTATCTTCGTATGATTGAGATGTTCTTACAGGCTTTCGGAGAGCCTATCAAACTTCATATATGGATATACTGAGACCCTGAAATTTATTTCGATACTCTTAAGAGTAGTGCCAAAACTCTGAGATAAACGCTGAGACTTGTGAGATAAGTTCCGAGGCTCTAAGATAAATACCGAGACTTCATCCTTCGAGATATGTTCGTGCTTCTAATATATATGCCGAGACTCTATCCTTCACCGTGTATTCGATGATTGACATTCGAAGACTCCTTCACTGTGTATTTGATGACTGAGATCCGAAGACTTCTTCACTGTGTATTCGATGATTGAGATCCGATGATTTGTTCACCGTGCATTCGATGACATTTTCACTTGAATCTGCGTTACCCATGTATATATATGGGTTAACGATAATACCTTTAAGTCGACAGGAGAGTTTTTGTTAATTTTAGGTATGTTCTATGCTAGAGCAATTTATTTCAATTTTCACAGTTAGCTCAATATCTTTTCCAGATTAGCAATCACATTAGCATTAAAGTAAACTGCAGATAGAACATAAATATAAATCGCAGAAGACAAGCTAAGACAAGGGGACACAAGATGTGGCGCTAGCCAGGGACAAACCCCAATGTGGGGAAACCTTTGATAAATTCTTCTTCTATGTTCTTCAATAGTTTAGCAGAGAGAGAGATAGTACATTTACAACAGAAGTCAACATTTTGACTTTCTATATACATGAGATCAGTTGAAGACATGTTGCTTCAACTGATTCTCCAAGGTGACTCCTTCACCCATCACAGTGCTGCATCTCGTCCACTTGCTGCACCTCACCGTGCTGCACCATGCTGTACTTATCATCACAATGTTGGACCTTAATGACCATGCTATGCACTTCATGTTGCTGCTCCTGTTACTGTGCTGCTTCAATCATTGAGCTGCTCGTATCACGGATCTACACCCAATGTTGTACTCATCGCTGATCTGCACTCAATGACTGCTATGCTGCATTTCATCATGCTTCATTAATCATGACTGTACTTATCACTGTACTGCATTATGTGCCATTGCTGCACCATGTTGCCATCCTGACCTATGTGTTGGCTGCACCTTGCTTGCTTGTTGTCCCTAGCTTGCTTGTTGTCCTTAGCATGCTTGTTGTTGCATGCTAGCTATCCCTTGCATGCTAGCTGTAACATTGCATGCTTGGTGTATTTGTTGCTAAGTACCATACAACTGTCCCAATGTTAGTTAGCTATCCCTTGCATGCTGCCCTTCTTCGGAGACAGATGCTCCAACTGTTTTGGTAGTTCTGGCAGTTCCAGCAGTTCCGGCTTTTCCGACAGTTTCGAGTTTTCCGACTTTTTAGGTAGTTCTGGCTTTTTCGACAGTTCCGGCTTTTCCAACAGTGCCTACTTTTTGGCAGTTGCGACTTTTCCAGCAGTTCCGGTTTTCGGTAGTTCTGGCTTTTCTAGTAGTTCTGGCTTTTTTGGTAGTTCCGGCTTTTCCAGTAGTTCTGGCTTTTCTGGTAGTTCCGGCGGTTCCGACTTTTGGTAGTTCTAGCTTTTCTGGCAGTTCTGACTTTTTCGGCAGTTCCGGCTTTTTCAATGGTTCTGGCTTTTTCGACAGTTCCGGCTTTTCTGGCAGTTCCGACTTTTCCAGCTTTTTGAGCAATGTAGAGCTTATTCTCCCATGACTGCATTTAGATCTAGTGCATGTTATCTAGGGTAGCGTATACCCTAGGGCACTCCCTCTAGCTCTCATCTTCATCAAACCCAAAACAGGATGAAGTGAGATCACAAGAGTGAGTGTGTGTGTGACAAATGACTTCAAGTCCTCTTCTATTTATACTAAAATGTAGAGGTTGAATAGACATGACTGTTGGGCTTTTGAGGGTACATAAGTTGCTGGTCGACTTGACAATTTGTCCACAATCAAAATAAATTCATATCTTCATAAATACTTATCAGAATCGGATGATCTTTAGATCAATCCTACACCTCTCGATGAGAGGGATCCAGGACAAATATCAGCTATCATAAATAAGATGACCCACTTGGAGTTTGGCCCTAGTTGCCAATTTTAACACTCCCTCTCAACTAGGGAGAACTCCATCCGCTGATCCATATGTCCGACTGTACTATCTCTGCCATCAGTTCCCTGCACTGCTCTGCTCTGCTCTGCTCTAATCTGCTGAGCTCTGCTTTGCTTTGCTCTGCTCTGCTGAACCATGAAGAAGAAGAATTGATCGAGAATGTCTGATACCATTCTCTACTGACCCAAAGTCAGTTTCATCTGAAGAGAGTGTCACATCACTCTTACTGACCCGAAGTCTGTTTTATTGATCCCAGATCAATATCACAAGAGAGTGTCTCAAACCACTCATACTGATCCCAGATCAGTTTCATTGATCCCAGATCAAATATCACAAGAGAGTGTCTCAAACCACTCATACTGATCCCAGATCAGTTTCATTGATCCCAGATCAATATCACAAGAGAGTGTCTCAAACCACTCATACTGATCCCAAATCAGTTTCATTGATCCTAGATCAATATCACAAGAGAGTGTCTCAAACCACTCATACTGATGCCAGATCAGTTTCATTGATCCCAGATCAATGTAGGTCATCCTAGCATAGGGAGTACATTAGATACAACAATGCGTCCATCGATAGAACTACTATGGTCCCTACCCTCATTTCCCTGCTCATTGATCAGATGAGAGGTACTTCCCATGAGTCCCAGACTGCATGGGTAAGATGCCTCGACAGGAGAACGAATCATCCTGTTAGTGGATGCCATAGAGAACGAATCATCCTGGCCCATAGGAGAACGAATCATCTTGTTCCATAGTTGCCCAGGAGAGCGAATCATCTTGGCCCATAGAATAATGAATCATCCTGTTCCACAGTCGCCACAGAGAACGAATCATCCTGGCCCACAGGAGAACGAATCATCCTGTCCCATAGTCGCTACGGAGAATGAATCATCCTGGTCCACAAGAGAACGAATCATCCTGTTCCATAGTCGCCACGGAGAACGAATCATCCTAGCCCACAAGAGAACGAATCATCCTATTCCATAGCGCACCACCAAGGGAGGGTGTGTCGCCCTGTGGTCGTATGTTGCTCCAGTAAGTACCCCAAGCCCCCAAGAGCTCCTAGAGCTCAATGCATGCAACATGCAGGACCCTTATAAGAAGGTCTCTCAACGACTCCGAGTCGTTCGGGAAAGTTACAGATTTGACCTTTCCCCGGCACTTTGACAGAAAATGGCTGCAACCTGTACATCAGTCTCAATGTGATGGAGCCTCCTCGCTCATCGACTTACCATATCCTAGATAAGGCAGTATTTGATGTCTATCTGCTGGAGCAATCATCGAATACGGGATTCCTCAATAATCGAATCCCACCTCTGGTTGTCACAGAGAATCACAGTGGTATTCATCATGTGTACAAACAACTCACTTAAGAGCTTCTGCAACCATGCAGATTCACACGAGATCATACTCATAGCTGTGTATTCGTTCTCGGCGGTTCTTATAGCAACCGATTTCTGCTTCCTGCTCATCCATGATATCGAAGCAGAATCTAAAGAGAACCAACACTGAAAAGTGCTTTAGTGATCCTCCACACTGCCTGCCCGCTCAGCATTCGAATAATCATGCAGTTTGATATTTCCGGTAGTGTATCTCAATCCATGAGAGATTGTGCCCCGAAGATATCTCAGAAGATTCTTGGTGCCAATCTAGTGAGGCTCAGCCAAATATGAGCTCACCATGCTAACTGCAAAACATATGTCCGGACGGAAGTTCACCAAGAACATCAACGAGAATGAGTTTATGAAACTCAGAGGCATTTCCCAAATCTTGTTCGACATCACTACCATATAACTTTTGAAAGTTAATATCCTCAAGGTAGTCACAGGCTTGCAGTTTATCATTCCACATTCAGAATCCAACTCTCTCATACTTTTGCAAATGAGAGGGTCTGCACCTGTCAGAAATAGGTCACCCTCATAAGGTGCCAGTATGAGAGGTCTATAATCCACAACCTTTGGGTAATTGTTTGGATCGGTTTCACTCCTAGTGAATCTCAGCTTCATCTGACAGCGATCAATCCTCTCATACTATGCCCGGGGAGTTTTGCTTCAAGCCATAGAGGGCTTTCTTCCACTTGTATACATGAGATTCCCGATCATGAATCTCAAACTCCTCGAGTTGTTCCAAACCTGTGGACCTGCTACATGAGGGGAATGGTCCCCTTGTAAGATTTTCCTTTGGTACATCTCAGACATGTACTTTCATGCTCTTTTTGAATTTAGGCATCCCTGTCACCATCTGACTCACAAACCTTCGATGCTATGTGTCAATGGACATGGTCCCTAGTGGACTTCCTGCAACTTGATACAACCCTGAACCCAAAAACATCTTTGAAAATTCTATTTTCAAACATGTACCTTTCCATCGATGAGTGCCGCCCTGAAACCTTTGACTCCCATTGCTGAAATGGACACCAGGTTCTTCTTGCGATTAGGTACATAAAAGAGATTCTGTAAATGAATTGATACCCTCATTCAATTGAGGGATAACATTCCGTACACCCTTTCCGGGATAGGTGGCATCGGCTCCAAGTATAATCCCACGATTGTTTCGATCTCTACCAAATTAGAGAGTGCACCCATCTATCCGATGAAGTGCCTTGAAGCACTACATTCAATAAGCCAGATTCCCAAAGAATCTGAACGAGAGGGCCAATACAAGATAATGCTTCTTTGTCTTATTAGAATCAACCTTTGATTATTCATACCTGGGGTTCCTTGCTTTCTTTGAAGAGTCGACCATTTCCTTGATGACCTGCATTACCTGTCATTCCTTTGATCATTGAAGATGTCCCTGGAATGATTGTTATCTTCATCAAGAGATGTTTCTCTGCCATTCAGACACTCCTTCACATAATGTCCGAACTTATTGCAACCAAGGAATTCGCCTTTCCTTCCACCCTTAGATCCGAACTTCCCAATGAAGTGATCTTTAGGTAGGCCATCAAAAACTTCCGCTGTGCCATTCTGATAATATTCTCTGCTTTGACATCATCCTCGGTGAATTTGAAGAGGGATGAGAAATCCACTGATCCTTTTGTCCTTTCCCAACTGTCTTCGGTGATTGCTCTTTCACTCTTGCTTGGGCATTGTCTTCACCTCAGCTCTGATCCCATGTTAATT